>LPNX010208262.1:76385-99934 GCA_001517045.1 Pseudotsuga menziesii
CAATTGTCACTGCAATTTTGGAGCTTATCATCCTTCATGTGTATCTTCGTGTGGGAAGGTAAGTAAATAAAGCATGCAGTTATAACAGGCATTATTGCTGGCTTAATTATATGGCGCCTAAAATATTTCTTCGACGGGATATAGTGTTTTATATAACATACCATAATAATCTTCGTTTGGTTTCAAAAAAGTCCAAACGCATAGGGATTCTGATTCTGTTTATGTTGATGTAAAAACCGGGTAGTTTGGTTGGAGCAATTTTCATTGTTGTCGGTCTTTATTCAACACTATGGGGAAGAGCAAATGACTTGGATACAGGGATTGCTGATAAATCGGAGAAGAAAACCGTTGGACAAGCAGCTCCTGAATCCGACAGAGGTATTATTCGACTTGATGGAGTGACAATGGGAAATGAGGAATCCGACAAAGTAAGATGGGGCAAAGCGAATGACTTGGAAAATGGGGTTGCCGATGAATCTCATCACATCAAAACCGTTCGACAAACAACCGCTGAATTCGACTTCAGGCCGTGACGAAATGCGGAATCCTAGAAAGGAAGATACCGGAATTTTAGCGATATAAATTCAAATTCCGTCCTTTTATTATCAGGTCAAGTAGACATAAATACCGTTTGAATTGCATGGTTAATTATCAACTTGAAATTTCGTTTGAGTCTATGCCTTATGTCTATATAGGCTGGACTTTGCACAGGTTTAGTGTTATCAATTGGTTTTGGTGATTTACACCAATTTTTTCAAAAGTGTATATATAATATATGTATGTGAATTTTTCTTAATTTATATCAATTTTTTTTTTAAATAATTGTAAAGAAGCAAATTTTGCAAATTTTTTCTTGAAAATAATTGTAAAGAGCAAATCTTGTGATGTGGGATAAAATGAAGTTCTTTGAAATTTTAGTCACTCGCCTATTTTGTATAGATGTGAGGTTTGAGGTTGCAGCATGTGAGAAAGATCAAGAAAATCTAGAAGTGATTTATAACGTATAACCTCAAAATTAAAAGCAATACACTCTATCCTATTCTCCTTATAGAAGTGGGTCTTTCCCCTATCAAGAGCCTAGCTATGAGCCTAGCTATGACTAGGTTCATGTTGACAAGCGCAAAATCAATAATATGGGAGACCGTAGACTTCCTAAACTAGCTTTAAATTCCAACGAAAACCACCTTAGGCTCATGCAAGGTTGTTATAAAGATACTAGGGCCTAGTTAAACCATCCAAAGATCTACAAAAATGTTGCATTGCAAAATATTAATAACATTAAAAATATAGTTACTTCTAAGTTTAAAGAGAAAATGTGGTGTGAGAAAGATTTAGAGGCTAAAAGAAAATTAAGAGATTATAAGGAGGTCATCAACCCTACTCCAGAAGATCAAAAGTATCTCTCTGTTTTAAGCAGTTCAAAGAAAAAAAAATATAGCCAAGATAAGAACGGACTCTCATCAGCTCCATAGTGAAACAGGTCGTTGGGAAGTTCCTAAAACACCAAGGCTGGAAAGGATCTGCCATCTCTATGACAATATGAGCATTGATGATGAAAATCACTTTGTCTTAGAGTGCCCTTCCTACACCCACATTAGATCTTAGTTTCATAATCTTTGTTATAATACTCACCTTCCTAGACTTTTAACATGTCAAAATTATAGTGAGCTTGGGACGCTTCTCTCCAAGCTCTTTGAGCATAAGAATACAATTTTAAAACAAACTAAACCAGCATAGATCCATCTAAAATGGGATCTAGTAAGCACCAAGAGGGATCAAATCTCTCAATGTGCAAACCCTTTTTTAGAGTGGAAATGTTGAGGAAATGTGTAATTCAATGTTTATGATTTTAGTTTATCTAGTTTATGGTGTTTTATATATATGCAATTCTAAATAATTTAATTTTAATTTAAGCAAACATGTTATTTTTTATAACATTTTAATATTTTTTATAAAGAACACATTTCAACGAGTTTTTTTTTCCATAGAAAAAAATCGTAAATTTCTTTACATTCGTCAGATGGATCTAATAAATCCATTATCACCAAAAGTAATACGTAGTTCTGTATCAAAACATTTACAAAAGATCATATGATCATATATCAAATCGTGAATGATTTGCATAATGCACCAAAAAGATCATAAAAAACACATATGGTGTCAAAAAATAAGATGATATATCTTATCACCCTCATATGTTCAAATAGGTTCCATAGTATCTCAAAAAACTGATATCTATCCGTCTCAAACAACAAAAACAAAACAACTAACAACATTCAGAAGAGTTGTATTAACATCAAGTGTTCAACCTTCATTCCTATAAAACCAATACAAGATCAGAAAATCTGGTAAGATTCAAAAGATATATCTTCTCTAAATTCTTTGATGAGCCAATAACCCTCGCTGATCCTCACTCCATCCTTTGCTAAAGAATCTACTAAACTGTTCCTTTCATGATATATATGTTGAAACTGCACCAACTCAAAACAGTCAGAAAGTCTATGAACTTCCTGAAGAATTAAAGATACTTCTAAATTGTGCATTCTGAATTTACCCTTGGCCCAGTTAATAACTAACTAAGAGTCGCCAAAAATCTGGATTTTAGCATAATCCTTCATCCTAGCCAAAGTGAGTAGAAGCTTTAAAGCACAAAGTTCAACAGTGTTGTTAGTACCAGCCCCTAATCCAGCTTTAAAGGAGAAGTAAAGTTTATCAGAAAAATAAAGTATACCTCCAGTGCCACAAGCGGATGAATCCTCTGCTGCTAATCCATAAAAAAAACCCCAAGGGTAAGATTTATCAATTGTTTCTGCAAAAACAGGTCTTATTTTCAGAATAGGATCCCCTTGAGGGAAAGATCTCAGCATACCCAAACTGAAAGAGAAAACCTGTGAAGGCTTCAAAGATTGATCTTCAAAATAGATTTGGTTACGTGCCTTCCATAAAAAACACAAAACAATGATAGGCAGCAACCTAATATGCTTAACTTGCATATTAAGGCACCAGTTCTTCAAACAATCTGTCACAGATGCCCCATACCACAGATTCCTGAAATTTAACTTATCTTCAATATCTAGCCAAACACTCTTAGTAAAAGGGAAATCAACCCCAAGATGAAAATTTGATTCATCCTCCAATTTACACAGGTAACATCTGCCAGGTCCTTCAAAACCTCTTCTAACCAAGGCATCCTAGGTGAGTGCCTTATCAGAAAAGAGAAACCAACAAAAAAGTTTTGATTTAAAGGGGCACTTAAGTTTCCAGAAAACTTTCCACCACCAGGATAGATCCAAACCAAACCTGTCGTGTAGCAAATGCACATAACCTTCTTTTCGAGTATATTTACCATTTTTAGATAGATTCCAAACAAGTGTATCATCACTATTAGTAAGTCTAACATGACTAGCTTTAAGGATGGCTAGAAAACCATTCCAACATAATATATCTTGTGAATCATATAGACAAAGGGTGTTTGCAGATAACCAACCTTGTCACACAAGAGAGTCATACTAGGACAGCCAATGTCTTTTAGAAAGAAAATACCGTCAGAATGTAATTTATCAAGCAATAAAGTAGGTAACTTATGTCGCCATTTACATCCTACCCAAGGATCAATACCAATCCTCAGATCAGCACCATTACCAACCTTCCATACAATGTTATTACCAATAATGTCAAAACCCCTAAAGCCTGCTTTCCAGCAAATTGAGATATTCTTTTTCTTCTTGATAGGCACACGGATCCAATCCAAAATAGTTAGAGGAAAAATATATTTCTGAACTGCAATCTAAACCCAAAGACTAGAGTCTACAATAATGTTCCAAACACTCTTGGCTGCAAGGGCTTTAGAGAAAATTGTCAGAATTTTTAGTCTCCATCCACCCAGAAATTTAGGACATGCCAAGGTTTTCCATGAAGTCCAAGGGAGACCAATAGAATCCTTACGTCCAGACCACAGAAATCTAAAACATAACTTCCTAATTTTCTCAATGACCCCCACAGGGATCCAAAAATGCATCCAATAGATGGGAACATCTTCAAGGGATGCTTTAATCAGTGTGAGCTTACCCCCCTTGGTTAACCAACGGAAGCTCCAATTCAGGATCCTTTTTTCCACTTTTGCAATAAGCCAGTCCCAATCCTTCAACACATATCTGCATGGTTTAAGAAAGAAACCAAGATACTTCAAACCATTCTCAATAGATAACACATAAAAGGAGAAAATATTTTGTAAAGAAATGATCTCGGACTCATCCAAACTAGAATGATAAAGAGCAGATTTCTTATCATTAATCTACATACCAGAGGCCTTACAGTAAATCATTAAGATCTCATACAGAGAGGATAAAGATTGTTCTAAACCATCAGTAACCATAATAACGTCATCCACAAAGAGTACATGAGTTAAGGATACATCATTTCCAAAAGATATACTGCGATAAATCCCCTCATCTTTTGCACAATAAAGAGCTCTACTCAAACCTTCAGCAATAATCAGAAAAAATAAAGGTGCCAAAGGACAACCCTGTCTTAACCCCCTTCTAGCTTTGAAAAAAGTTGATGTTGCTCCATTAATAAGAACAACAAAAGAAACTGAAGTTAAACTGCTCATAACCCAAGAAATGAATAATCCATAGAAGCCCATTTTGTACAAAAGAACCCTCAGATAAGTCCAACTAACTCTATCATAGGCTTTTTACAAGTCAATTTTAAGAACCACTGAATTTAAATGTTTACCATGAATGGTATGTAAACCCTCCTGTATGACCCCCACCGCATCATGTATCTATCTGCCAGGTAAAAATCCAAACTGTTCACAAGAAATATAACAACCCAACACTTTCCTGATACGTGTAGAGATAATTTTACCTATGATTTTATAGAAAAAAATTACACAAAGCAATAGGCCTAAAGTCCTCAAAACATGAGGGAATATCAACCTTGGGAATCAGAACAAGGAAAGTGGTATTAAAGATAGCTATAATTTTGCCAAATTTTCTTGAATCTTCAATCACACATAATAAATCCAGACCCAGAACATCAAAAAGAGCCTGATAAATCTCTACAGGTAGTCCATCCGGGCCAAGACTCTTATCATTCTTACTCATAGTAAGAATGGATTTGATTTCCTGCAAAGTTACAGACTTAATGAGATCTTCATTCTCTTCCTCAAATATGGCTATGGGAAAGTACCTAGCACTCTTGACAACATCAGAAAGATGGAGATTACTCTCCTCCTAAAATAAAGTCTCAAAATGTTTAACCCCAGCCTCTACAATATCCTCAAAACTTTCCACTAAATTTCCATCATCATCAACAATTTTCCATATAGAATTAATAAATTTCCTATTATCAGCATACTTATGGAAAAAAGGGGTATTTTCATCCCCGCAGAGAAGCCACAGAGCCCTACTTTTCAATCGAGCCTCCTTTTCACGATTGAGTAATATTTTCCTCTTACAAGATTCCAATTCAACTAGAAAAGATTTATCCACCTCCGAAGCAAACCCAAGACCCGTCTTCTAAAGACTGGCCAATAAAAGTTCAATGTACACTAAGTCCTTATCCTCCTGAAATTTCTTCACGACCGACCAAGAGATAGAAACCTCTTTAATTTTCTTAATATTTAAGGAGAAGTCTGCAGCAGGAGCTATCCCAAGGTTATCAGAAAAACCTATCCAGGTAGATTTTAAAAGGGAAACAAAATCTACATCCTCCAACTAGGAAGCATTAAATTTAAAAGGGTTGCGAGGTGTTGAATCTTTTGTCATGACTTGCATAAAGACAACATTATGATCTGAATCCCCTCCACTACCAATCCATTGTCTGAGATGCATATCATAGTCCAGAAAATCAGAAGACAGGAGGAACCTATCCAATCTCTTGCATATATTCTCACCCCCAACTCTCCGATTATTCTAGGTAGGAAGGATTTTTGCTAGAGCTATATCCACAAGTGAAGTAGCTTACATCTACATGATAAGGAAATCAGATAGATTATCATCTCTAGCCTTATCACCCCAAATCTCAAATAAACCAACAGAAAAGTTCAGATCACCCCCTAGGATCAAATTAGAACTCAACAAACCCTCCATTTGGAACAAATTAATCCAAAAAAGTTCTCTGTCAACATAAGGTCCATACAAATTAATACAGACAATAGGAAACTTAAGCTCAATAGAATGCAATGTAGCACAAATACTCGATCCAAAAGCCCAAGCGTTAATCAAGTGAAAAAGATGCACCCGCCAGCTAAGTAGTAAACCCACAGATTTGCCTTTAGAATCCACAGATAAAAACTTCCAACCTTGAATCAAAGATTCCATCTCAGAAACTAACAACTAACCCCCACCCATAGTTTCTTGTAGGTATAAAACATCAACTGAATGTTCCGCAATCAACCTACATACCGCTAGTTTTTTGGGCCAACTAGTCAACCCTCTGTAATTAAGGGTCATAGAGATCATAAGAAAACACACATAGGGGGAATGCACAGCTCTAAGTTCCCCAGATACAGACTTATCATCGGTAGACATCACCTTAAGAACCCCTCTAGGATCAGTACTTCCTGTCGGAACTCCATCAAAATCACTTGCAGACGGTTAAGCCTTAGCACATGACCTTAAGAAATAACCTTCAAATGTTTTAAAACTTTTTACCGGGGAAATGAACCCTAAATTCCCCAAAGGAACATCAAAACTTCTTGATTCTCCCAAATGCCCTTGGCCAAAATAAGAAGGTTATCAATAAGTAAACTAGGGTTATCAAAACCAGGGAGACAAAGAGGTTTCAATGAATCCAAAACCTAAGAATCATCCAATGCCAAATCACCACCCGACAGATCACCCACAAAAACCTCTTCCGAAACAGAGATAACAGGTTCCTTCTCATCAAAAGGGTTCTTAGCCTGCCAAAAAGATTTAGAGTTTGGATCACCGGTAGGTTTTCCAACTTTACTAAAAGGTAAAAAATAGTCATGAGTTAAATGGCCATCGACAAGGCACCGGTTACATCTGAGAGGAATGAGAAAGTTATCAAGAAGTAAACTAGGGTTATCAAAACCAGAGGAACAGAGAGGTTTCAATGAATCTAGAACCTGAGCATCATCGAATACCACATCACCACCCGATAGACCACCCACCAGAACCTCTTCCAGGACAGAGATAACAGGTTCCTTATCATCAGTAGGGTTCTTAGCATGCCAAAAAGGTTTAGGGTTTGGAGCATCGACAAGTTTACCAAATTTATTAAAAGGTAAATAACATTCATGAATTAAATGGCCATAGACATGGCACCGATTACAGTGGAAAGGAATGCCCAAATAGTCTAAAGGCTGATAAAACTCAAAACCCCCCTTCTTTATCAAAACATCCTCTGCTAAACCATTCCTAAGATCTAATAAAACCGGCACTTTACCCAATGAACAAACACCCATATCAAGAAATGATAGATCAGCCTCCAAATAGGTGCCTAACATATTGCCGATCAATTTGAAGAATTCAATAGACCAGAATTCAAAAGGCAAGTTCAGTAACTTAACCCAGATGGGAAGCAAGTCATACCTTTCCACTCTCGGGTCGAATAAGGGCGACCATCTCTTCAGCAGTAGAACCGTGTTATGCCATCTCCAGAAACTAGCAATAATGGTGGCCGCATCTACTTTCAATTGAAACTTGAAAGAAATCCACCCGCGGGGCAAAATGAAGACATCCGAACATGAACTAATACGGTCAATCCAAGCACCAGCAACCCAATTTTTAACACCTTCAGTGCTTATTTTGCGTCCACCAAATCTACCCACTAGAGTGGTTGCATTTGTAATAACAATGTCATTCAGACATACATCCTCGCCGACAACCATTATCGTTGGTTTCCCTTTCCTAATAATTTTGCTTGGCTGTTTCAATCGTTTGACAACCACTGGGGATTCCAAATCTTTACTAGAAAACAGTGGAGGAGAAACTCCCTTCAACCCCGAGACTTGTTTGTCCTGTTCAAAAGAAGTCGACAAGTCCTCAATAGGATTCGGATGATCTTCATAACCTCTGCCCGACACGGTAGTCACAGGCACGTCACTAGAAGGCACCGTGATAGCAAGTCCCAGAACACCAGCAAGCCCATCAACCATAGGTAAGGAGAAATCCAGGTTCAATGGTTCAACACCATGCAGCTCTACAAGGGCCTCCCACTCCGTCAACCTCATCAAGCGACATTGCACAACGAACAAACGGATCCAAGTCGATAAACCCTTTTCGCTTACCTCGAGGCGTCTTTACTTCCGCGTGTCCGATTGGTGGAGTGCAAGCCAAGTGTTTTATCGCTCTGAACTCCATTTAAGGAAGACCAAAGGACGTGTCGTCGCCAAATCCAGCCATATGAGATACCAATAAAAAAATCAGAGGGAAGGATAAAAAAGGGTACGAAACCAGAGATCTCAAATAAAGCGAAAGCGACCTAAAAGCCAGGAAAAATAAATGAAGAAGTACGTTCTGTCAATCTCCATCCACCTATTCCTATGAAGAAGTCGAGTTTCATGCGTCTTACTTGCAATGGTGTTAGTCTTCTTCAAAAAAGAAAAGAAAGAATTCCAGAACATATATGACCTTTACCAACCTTTCAATTATAAAAAAAGAAAGCATAACCACTAACCTTAAAAGATTTGAAGTGATTGAGATCAATCAACGAGTTACACATATCTTCCTTACTCGGTTGTTGAATGCACCTCTTAGGTGCAATAATTAGTTTCTTTAGGTCCGATAGACCAAAGTTTGGTCTCACTAGACATTAACCATCATCATCATCATCAATAAATATCAATCTAAGTGAAGTACTTTAATTCTAGATAAATGATTGATCTCTTATAAAATGTTATTGATCTAGGTATGATAATTATTTGTTATATTTTTTTAATAATTGTTTACTTTGAATTTATATCGATGATATTACAGAAACAATTTGGACAATACACTTGTCTTGTACTTATGTTATCTATAAAAAATATATATAGATACTTGTTCATAAAAAGATCTCCAATAAAAAGATTTGAAGTGATTGAGATCAATCAATGAGTTACACATCTCTCCCTTACTTGTTTGTTGAATGCACCTCTTAGGTCCAATAATTAGTTTCTTTAGGTCCGATAGACCAAAGTTTGGTCTCACTATACGTTAACCATCATCATCATCATCAATAAATATCAATCTAAGTGAAGTACTTTAATTCTAGATAAATGATTGATCTCTTTAAAATGTTATTGATCTAGGTATGATAATTATTTGTTATATTTTTTTAATAATTGTTTACTTTGAATTTATATCGATGATATTACAGAAACAATTTGGACAATACACTTGTCTTGTACTTATGTTATCTATAAAAAATATATATATATAGATACTTGTTCATAAAAATCCCTAGGAAAACATATATATACCATCGAATGGAGCACGTGGCCCATTACATTCTATTCCAAGTGATTAGAGCCTTCTGAAATTGCTAAAAACAGAAAAGTTAGGCACACTAGGAATTCGATGAGGGGATAGCTAAAGTGAAATTGATGAGAGTTAAGGCTGCAAGTGAGTTTTCTAAGTTGCAAAGAATACTGTGGAGGTTGTTACACACATGGGTTCTTCACTTAGTGAAACCATGCCATAGCACGTTCATTCGTGGCATATGAAACAATACCCCTATTTTCAAAAAATATTGGAAAATACCTCCCCAAATCGTTTTTTTTAATCCCTTCCCAATATAAAAAAACCCTATTTTCATTATATATTGCATGTATTCATTTTTCCATTTACATTTTTTATACCCCTTTATATTTCTACCTATTCTATTGACATGATACCCCACATGCATTCCACAATGCACCTTGCTTATTTCGATGTATATTGTGGATGCACTTTACTTAACCCACAATGATCAACATCACAAAGATCCCATTCCTTTCCTAAATTAACACTAGATTTCCACTCTTCCTTTGACCTTTCTCCTCTCAACAATGGATAGTCACATCAAGGTTCTACATGATGTCCAAAACATGGATAAACACTCACTACTTGACACTATTTTTCAAAAGCAAGAGAAAAAACACCAAAAGCTCGATAAAACTCAGAGTATATCTACACAAATATTGCTAAATTCAATTGACAAATAGAGATATTTTTTGACCTTTTTCCTCTCAACAATGAAAAATCACATCAAGGTTCTACATGATGTCCAAAACATGGCTAACCACTCAATATTAACATCAAAACCACTAAAACCATTCCCAACAACATAAGCAAATCTCAACTTTCAACTTGTAGTTTTAAATTTTTCCAGCCCATTTAGTGAGTGGTGTGGCCACTATGATAATTTGACAACATGAAACTAAAAAAGCTCCAAATAAATTTATAAACGCAGCTGGACAATTCAGCCCGTAGTTGAAAACTGCACATGGATGGGGAATACATAGAGTTTTGGCTGTAGTTTTTTCCTAACAAAGGAAAATGGGTATGTTTCATGTAACATGCATTAGATACTAGGGGAAATAAAGTACCCAATGCCTTAAAACCATTAACAAAGAGTATCAGTCAATGGGAGATATGTTTATGTTTGTAAAGTGGATAGGAAACAACATGTCAAAAATTACATTCTAATATCATGATCAAAATGGAAATGAAGTAACTTTGCAGGTCTCCCACCAGTTGTGATACTAGATGTTCCACCCTTGTGTGTAGGATCTATGGCTCTGATCCAAATCCACCAAGATCCACCTAGAATCCACCATGGAAGCAGATCCCCTAGAGAAGGAAATGGAACCTGAGCCTATGAAATAGATCCCATGAAAAATGAAGTGGACCCTAAAATTTTGAACAGATACCAAAACTTTAAGTTCTTTATTGACCCACTGACCCCCCAAAAATTTGTTTTTTAATGGAAAGACTTCCAAAACCCTATAGTCCTAAAGGTTAAAACCCTAAACCCTAAAGACTACAGTTCCTTCTTAACAAATGGTGGCAAAGAAAATGCAACTGCATGAATCTGGAATCCAAGATGATCATATTAGTATTTAATACATTAGATACAGAGTCTCTAAATTATATTTTCCAGAATTACTAGCCTTGTCATATGAGGAAAAGCACCTGCAAGGATTTTGGTTTGTCCAAGTTGAATCAATGTCACCGTTTACATATATTAGACAATTCCTTAAAATATTTGGTACAGAAACATACTCAAACAAATCTAAGATGTTTAGTTTATATCAAAATCATCCATGTTAATTCTAAAGTATATATCTTCATCAATCATCACAAATAAGATAGTCTAAAGACAATAGACTATGTTAAGATTATACCAATAACAATAGGAATTCCACATTAAAACCTTCAAAATTGATAACAAATAAAAACATTACATTATTTCTTATTATAATATTAATTGAGGACGCATAATACTTTGACTGAGAAATGGCATTAATTAAGTCCGGTTTTTATATTACTTCCAAAAGAAAATCATCATAAATAGGAAACAATCTAAAGAGTCTAGGACTATGACCTCTAAGTTATAGTACTTAGTTGCAACCTTCTACTCTTCAATGGGATTGACAGGATTTATGAAATCTACTGTGGGTCCTTCAGTTGAGCAAATAACAAAACGAATTTCCCTTCTAAATATCACATTATAAGAAAAGGAATTAATAAAGTTGTTATATCACAATATAATAGTAATAAATACATTCAACAAGACATCTAAACTCCACAAACATATTTGATTGCAATATTAGATGTGTGACCATCCACATGAAACGGTATTACACTGATAGTCTTAAACAAATCGATTCTCAACAATCCAAGCCTATGGTTTTGGTTTATTGATTTCATTTTTTTATTGCTTCTTTTGCAGTGGTTTGTGTGCTCCTACTAACGTTCAGGCATTCACCTCTGAGTTGAAAAATAAGTTGTCAGCTAAATGTTGAGGAAAGGCTTAAACTGACTTTACTTGGGAAGTTAAAGAGATATGTGAGGAGTATGATGATCAAGGTACATAGAAAGAGTACTTTATGCTAGATATTTATGATGGGAAATCCAGATCATGTATTGATGAAAGATTAAAGGATTCTGTAGAGAAAGTGCAGTTTACAAAAAATGATAAAATCCAAGAAGCAACTGATGAGTCAGAGGAAATGTGGAAAATGTAAAAAGATATATCTAATCAAATGCATTATGAGACTTTTGCCAAGAAACATGATATTAAGAGGGAAGTACATAGGCAGGAAAACTGGAAAAAGACACATGGGGTAGGTGAGAATAAGAAAAATTCTGCTACATCTCTGATATCATCTGAGATGAAAGACAGGAAGATGCTCAATTCAGTTCAGGTTGGTATTGAAAAGAACAATTCATCGTCAACATCTAGATCCGACAATATGAGGTCCATACTAAATATAAAGAATCCTACGAGCCATTTGGAGGACCATTTTGAGGTCTGATGTTGCTGGTACAGTGACTACAATCCATTTTGAGAACCATTTGAGGTCTGATGTTTCTAGTGCAGTATCTTTAAGCACTGAGTGACAACAAAGACAGAATTTAAAAGGTCATCAAAGAGTGAAAGAAATATTCATAATGATGGAGACAATATTTTGAATTTTTCTTCTTATCTTGAAGAAATTAGGATACAATCAACAAATACAAGCATTATTTTTTAGCAAACCATGAGTGAAAAGTAGTTTGGCCAGAAAAGGAAAAGCATGGAAAAATAAATTAGAGGTTCTCGATTACTACATGAAAGTGAGTTCCTAGATCGTAGAAAAAAAGTGACAGATAACATTGTCAGCAATTTTGAATCTTTTAAACATGGAAACACTGAAGAGAGCATTCAAGTTTCAAACTGTAAAGAAAATTGGAAGGGTGAAAAAGATTTTGAAAATATTCATGAAAATTATCTTCCTAATGTCAAAGATCATGTGCTTTCTACATTTGTGACCAAAGACAATGAAGTTAGGGTAGTTCCAAACACTTGTTTGCATCAGAATTCCATTCTGAAGAAGAAAAGAAAGCTCTTGAAGATGCATAATTAAGGGTTATCACCTCTACCAGAGAGATCATATAATCAAATAAAGATAAATATTTCCGCGGAAGAAGAACATTTTCTTGAAGTGTTATCTGGAGTAGATCATTGAAAGAAAAGGACACATATTAATCCAAGGAAACTTAACTTTGATGAACATTTGCATTTTGTAAAAGGGGAAAGAAATGAAGCTGAAGATGAAACCAAGAAAATTGTAGAAGGCTCGAATAAAGAAGTCATAGAAAGTGCCAATGACAATAATGGAGAATATAGGACACCGGATAATGCTTGTGTTTTAAATGAATGCCATTTAAGAACTAATAATATATCTTAAGTTCTAACAGTCTTGAAACTGAAGGTGATTTTCCACATTGGTAGATGTCTTCATTTTGTATGGAAATGCCTATGTGTTTGCCACCAAAGGATGATAAATATCATTTGTGAAGTAGCCTAGCGAGTGATGAAGTTTCCTTGCCTCCCTCTAAATGACGTCACCAGGCTCAACAAGCTATTTATGCATGTGTTGTAGAGGCTGCAACTACTTTAGTGGAACCAGTGGCAACTGGTGTTGTTGTACAAGAATAAACACCTTATAACCGAAGGTATGGGGTTACCAACATACTCTTAAAACTTGCAAACAATCAACTTTGGAGTACAGAAAGGAAGCAAGAGGATAGGATAGACTCACCCGATTCACGACGGTTGATCTTAGCTTTGTCCTCTTCCACTCTGCTTCTCCTCCAAAGCTTTCAGGGATGTTTCTCCTTCACCTGTAAAGAGAAAATTCTCCAAGTGCAAGCTTATACATGTATATAGAGCAGGTTAGATAAACAAGATATAGAGTGCTTAATCATAAATATTCATCAAACCATGATACATGAAAGACATTCAAAACACATTTGGAAGAAGGATTCTCTTTATTAACAATAGTGAATGAGTTAAGATTACAACCCAACGCTTGAGAAAAGGACTCCTCTGCAACCAAAGGATTCTGAGTTCCGCTGCTCCAAAGACTTTTGAATAGACACCACCAGCATAACTTTGCTCTACAAGTATGATTTATTAATACCCTCCCCAAGTCCTTTATTTATACTTAGTGAAATAAGGCAGTTTCAAGGGTTTAGGAGGTTGAGATAGTTAAGATGGTTATAGTTAAGGGCTTAACAAATCTCAAATAATCGCAATTTATTATTTTTAATGTCAAAGGAAAGCGTACGCGGGTAGTAATACTGGAAACCTGCGTATGACACACGAGTTGCTCTAAGGGAATCCCACATACAGATCTGTACACGGGTTGCAATTACAAATACTCGCATACAGTATGCAACATGCTGTAGGAAAAGTCGCGTATGTACGTGAGTTGCATATAGAAAAAGGCACATACAGCAATTGGCATATTCAAAGGTAAAAATGGCAAGCTGGATGGATAATAAATGTATTTCATAACATGCCCATCTATAGTGTTTTAGGCAACCTTCAATCCATAATTGTCCTTTTGTGTGCCAACATAGGAAATGTCGGCACTCGGATGGAGAAGTGCCATTTAGGTGGATAATAGATGCACCCTAATGTGTGAGGTCAGAGGGAAGCGATGGCCGAAATACATTATAATCTTTATCTCTAGAGAACTCAGAAATCCAGTGGAGTAGAGGTAGTACCTGAAACAAATACATAATAATGTCATATACAAAGTCATATCTGAGGATGCTATGTTCAATTTACTGGAACACTAGCTCCTTTACAATATTTGAGTACATCATATGATACAGGTATAAGACCATGTATATTACAAAGGTGGATCGAAGCCACAATATACAAGAATGATGAGTCTTCAAAGATCTGGAAGCTGTGTACATAAATGGAACATAATCTTGTGCAACTTAGTCCATAGATAAGGAACTAAGGTCTTCATAAACAATCCCAAAGAACCAGTACAATCCAAGCGATGTGAATAAATGTAAGTTGAAGTCAAACATGGAAAGGATTCAATAGTTTGTCAATCAATAGGTGATAATCGACAACTAAAGCAAATGAATCCACCAATAATAAAAGTGAATCTTGAGGTACTATCGTCAAAACTCTAGGTCTTCATCATCAGGAAGTACTGAAACGGAGCCATGCTGTGATAAGGAAGGCAATAGATCCTCCAACGGATCACAAGAGTGACTAGGAACTGGGCAAAAGAAGGGAGACACAATAAATAACAGATATAACAATGATGGGATCAGGATAAATATCAAACATTGGGTTGAGTACTTGAACAGTGAGCACGACACAAAGATGACCCAAGGCAGCTTTTAACTTATAGATAGAAACAACTAGACTTATCTGTCATGTAGGAGACATGATCAGATTCCCCAGGTATAACGGACAAGAGGAGTAGTAAACTCAAAGTAATAGCTGGACTGAAAGTGAACACTGAGACATGGGTATCGAAAAAAATAGAGAGTGCTATGTTCAAGGATGATATGCTGCCACTAACTAAAAACAAGAGAAAAATTCTTCCTTACCTTCCCTGTTAAATTTTAACGAGTCCAGGAAAGTCAACTCGGATCCCTCTTCATTTTTTAACAAGCTTGAAGAGAAGAGAAAATAATGCTTGATAGTGTCACTGATTCGTGGATTTAATGAGCCCGAACTAGTACATGCTCAGTTGGTGTTTTCACATTTAGAGAGTCTAAAAACTCCAAAGAAGACTCCAAGGGGGTCCTTTTTCGTCCAATTTAGTCTCCTGAGGCCAGAAAAGTATAAAACATACCACAAAAGAACTCTCTTACCTTCTATACAAGAAAAGGTGAACCTTTTTCGTACTTAGTCAAGGAGGTCCGAAAAAGGTTAAATTACCACCTACCCAACGCTCCTTCCAGAACAGCATGAATAGCTTGAGTTTTACGAGTGTGAAGGAAAGCAAGATCACTCGGAAAGATCCATTTGATTACGAGAAATGGGGCTTACAACAATAAACTCGTTGCTTTGTTCTTAAGTGTTTAACGAGAATGACAAAGACACAAAGTACACTCAGAATCTTTTTCATGTTTAGGTCTAGAGCACGAAAAAGAGAAAACTAAGCTCATACCGGGTGTTCCTCAGTTCCGAAAAAGTGATAAACCTATGCCTGAGAATACTCTTCTCAATTCAAATAGAAAAGAGAGGGATCCTTTCTCGTATTATTCCGCATGGTCCGAGAAATAGATAACCTGCCACCGATGCGGATGCCCATTCACATATTCTTAATGAGCTTGAACAGACAAGTTAACTCGGTAGTCAAGTCTGTTTTGAAGGAGTTAGACATGGGCCTAAAGAAACTCCATAAGGGCGGGGAGTCCTATAAAGGGATATCTTGTAAAAAGAAATTCAAAAAAGAAGCTCTATTTGGTGTGAAAAATAGCTAAAAAGATACCCATGTACCTGAAACAACTGCAGCATGAGTATCAAAAGACAACATAGGTTTTAAAGGAGGATACTCATGAAAAAAGGGTCCTATCCATGGAAGAACAATGGTAAAGATAGGGAACTAATGGTTTAAAAATACCATAGTCCGTGGAAAAATGTTGATTGCTAAGGTTAATGTGGATTAAGTATAGATGCAAAAATGCATTGGAAATGTCAAAACCACCCTATGGGAGAAAAAAACACTTTATAATGATGAAAAACTTGTTTCAAGGCAAAAAGAGATATGGTATTAGTTGAATACATTTCAAACTATAGGAAAAAACCCACTTTGAGAAATAAAATTTCTATAAATAGTTCAAAATCAAAACAAACCTCACCATTTTGAATTTTAACCATAAGAAGCAAGTTTTTACCTCTACCTTCATTCAATCAGTGTGGACAATCTAGTGGACGAAATCCAATTCCGCAAGTTGCAGGTAAGCCTACACCCCGAGCTCTTCAATTTGATCCTAGTAATTTTCAATTTTGAGTCCCAATTTCATTGTTTGAAGCATCCTAAAGCATGTCACGGCGCATACACGGGTTCACAGTGTAAACACTCGCGTACACGTGTTCTATATGCTGGTTGCCTTTAGAGACAATCACGTACATTACACGACATGTCTAACTAGACAATTGCGTGTATTGCATGAAGGATAAAAAGCTAATATAAGGCAAAAATCTTGAAATTTTATATGAAATTGATGAATCATAATACTTGTTTTTCTAGGTGTGAAGATGGTGTTGGAATGGAGGGAACGGGAACATGAAAATATGGACCAATAAGTGCTCCAAAGTGCACCCACTATACATGCTTTACGAACGAGTGGGTTATTAAAGTTATTTTACACATCACCCATGTGGGCCAATGTCCGTCTATTGGAGTTCATGATAAACTACTAGGATCATGATTTAGGGATGTTTGACCTACAAGGTGAGACTTTGGAAATTACTTCCGAGGACATATATTTTATTACCGGCCTGTCACGATGAGGAGCACGAGTCAACTTAGAGGGCACCGGTAGGGGTGGTGATCCTTTAAGTGTCCAGAACTACATTGATGTGTTTTTCACACCAGGTACCCAGAAGAGAGGGAGTTGTGTCCCTATTGCACATATCTGTGATTTCACACTACAGGTACTGACGAGCACCATCATGAGGATTGTAGGATCCTTTTCATTACATTTAGCTACATGGAACCAAATGAGGTTGGCAGTGGATTGTATGCAGGGTGCCCTGTATGATTGGTGTTCAAGAGTTGTCCCCATTATGAAAAGACAACTCTCTGATTGCAAGAGAGGAAGGTGAAAGAACTTTGGCTATTCTAGCATATTAGTTGCCTTCTTCTTCAAGAGAGTACTAGGGTTGAGCCCCGCCATACCCCTACCAGTCCGATCTCCATGTCAGCCAAGGCTAAGCAGATGGGGAGACATCTTCCTCCATCAAGGAGGAGGAGACTCAGTGCAGAGTGTGTACAATGATGACTTCTATATCTAGTGGGAGCGGCAACTACCGGCACTAGAGCAGTTTCCGTATGCTGGAAAGGATTTTCGAGGTGATCCAGACCTTGTCCTCCCTGCAGAAGGAGCATGGGGAGAGCTAGGTAAAAATATATATATATATATATATATATATATTTTTAACATTTAAATTATTTTTATGAATTTTAAAATGATAGATATATACATATGTGTACAAGTCTTAATCCTATAAACATGTCAAAATGTAGATATTGGACCGGTTCGCCCTGAGGGGAATCCACGTATGTTTGTTCGTCCTATCGTAGGCGAAGACCCGGGGCTTATTACGGTTCTAGAGGGGAAGCTGGCTAGGCTTACCCAAAGAGTTCCCACTTCGCGATTAGAGCATATCCTGGCCATCATGCAGGAGTTTGTGGTTGGAGTTCCACCTGTCTGGTTACGCCTTTTGAGGCGAGTGGCCAGAGCGGTTCTTGTATACATAGATGCTGTGGAGGCTGCCGAAGCTGAAGAGGCTGAGGAAGCCAGAGTACATAGAGATCATGGGGACCAAGGTGGTCCTGCTTATATCTAGGACATTTTGATGGACTGTGATCCACATTTTGTATATTTTTGTATAGTATACAATTATGACTGGATCTGAGGATCAAACTCGACCTATCTATAGACAAATACTTACATATAAATATATATTGTTGTCAGTTTATTTACAAGTGTTTTTTATGTGCATGCTGTATATTTTTATGAAATGTGTGTTAGATTCCAATCTCAAATGTAATTAGCATATGCATCAGTCAATGAATTCTGATTTCTTGGAATGTGATTGAATATAATAACTTCAAAATTTCTTTCCAATAACCTAATTTGCATGAACTTATGTAATAGAATAGGGTTTCACACCTGATAAGCTCGATTGAGCTGGGAAACCACCAGTTGAGAGTCCAGATGGACTTCGAGCTGGGTAATACCACGTGACAAAGCATCCCATAAAAGCTCAATTACAGCCCTATATTCAACAACATTATTAGAAGCAGGACCTAAGCAAGCATCTCTTGCGGCAACTAGTTGTCCTGATGGAGAGTAAATCACCCATGCTGCTGAAGCTAGATTGCAAGTGTGGCGGCTGGTGCCATCGACGAAACCTATATACCTCTCAGAAGACATCTGCAACAACCAGCAAATGGTATAAAAAACAAAACCGACAAACGAATGTACATAAAAATACATACAAGAAAAATACAAGAAAAAGTGCTAAGCCTAAGCATAGTACTTTTTCAGGTAGAGCCCATTTCTAGGCTCAGGAAACTTGTTCCCATCAAAATCAATTAACTCATATGCGCCCTTCTTTAAGACCTTCGACACGACATAGGGCCCTAACCATATGGCCTTGAATTTTCCTACCCCTATGGGTTCTTTGTCTTCGTCCCAAAGCAAAACAAGTTCCCCCTCAGAGAAAACCCGAGGTTTGACCGATTTATCATATTGATATTTGACCCTATTCTTGTGAGCTTGATTAACAGTCAGTTCTACGTTGTTCATCAAGGTGCTCTCAATGTACCATATTTTCTTCAAGCTCTGTTGTATCAGGTAACACATGAATAGCTATTTTTAGAGACAGGATTTCACACTCAATCGGGGTAACTGCTTCCACTCCATGGACGAGTTGGAAGGGGGAGAAACCCGTAGCAGTTTTTACATTAGTTCAGTAGGCTCAAAGAGCAGGATATAGCATGATGTGCTAGTTAGAACGGGTTGCATCAATTGTACATTTAAGGATAGTCTTTAAAGTCTCGTTTACAACCTCAACCTCACCGTTTGCTTGTGGATAGTATGAAGATGAATGTTCTTGTTTGAATTTGAGCATAGTGGTCAGTTCCGTCATCATGCTATTTTAAAAATGACTGCCATGGTCAGTGATAATCACCTTGGGTATACCAAACCGTGCTATAATCTGATTGAATACGAAGAAAGTTGTTGTTTCCCCATTGACTTTAAAAGTAGGCATTGCCTCTGCTCATTTCATAAAATAGTCAACAGCGACAATAATATATTTATGCCTCCCAGCCGAGGCTGGGTTACATGTCACGTAATCAATCCCCCATTTCATGAAGGGGCCTACCAAGACAACAGGAAACAACGGAGCGGGGTGTGACCACATTTTCTTGGTGTAAAGCTGGTAAGGATGACATCTCTTCACTACTTCCACACAATCTTTGAAGATCGTGGGCCAGAAATAACCGACACGTAGTATCTTCTAGGCCGTTGCTAACCCAGATAAATGACCCCCACACGCTCCACTATGGGAATCATTCAGGACAATCTCCGCTTCCTCATGGTTAAGGCATGGATGCAAAATGGAATCTACCCCTCTTCAATATAATGTATCTCCTATGATGAGGTAGTTCTTAGCATAAAGGCGTAACTTACGTCGTTCCTCCCGTGAGGAAGTTGCAGGATACTTCAAAGTCTAGAGATATATAAGAATATCCCCATACCGAGGATCAGAGGTGGATATCAAGAAGATATGCTCATCTAGGAATGAGTCATTTTCGACGGCTACATCTTCTTCAGTAGGAAATTCTACTATAAGCTCAGCAAAAACTAAGGACTTTTTAGACTTAGCGGACTGAAAATCCAAGTCAAACTCTTGGAGAATGACTATCCATTTGTTGAATTTTCCCCCAAAAATCTATCGGGACAAAACATATTGAAACAGATTCACATATGCCACTACTATTGTGGTCCTCAGTAAAATGTAGTGACGTAACCTCTGAATAGCATAGACAGCTGCTAAGGGTAATTTCTCAACATGGGAGTACCTAAGTTCAGGTCCGGCCAAAGCATGGATAAGATAGTGAACGACATGCTCTACGAGCTTATCGTCCTCCTGGACCAGCACTACCCCAATGGTTGACTCAGACGTGGCTAGATACAATATAAAATCCCTAGAATAATCTGGCGAACGCAGTAAGGGTGCCGACAACAAAGTTTTTTTCAATGCCTCGAAAGTGAGTTGTGTATTTTCATCCCATACAAATGCGGTGTCCTGTTTAAGCAGGCGCATGAAACCCTTGGTAATCTTGGCATAGTTAACAATAAAACGTCGAAGAAAATTAGACTTCCCTTGCAGGCTTTGAAGTTTCCTGATAGAATGAGGAGGAGGCAGATTTACAATGGCCTCAACTTTTAATGGATCCACCTGGATGCCTCTATTAGAGATAATGAACCCGAGCAATCTTCTTGACTCGACACAGAATACACACTTGTGGGGATTCAAGAGGATTTTATAATATCTGCATCTCTCAAATATCAACCGTAAGTGATCTGGATGTTGAATCCTCTTACGAGAATGTGTAGGAAGATCATCAAGGTAAGGTTCATCAATGGCTTTAATAGCATGGAAGGCAAAGTTCATAGCCCGTTGAAAGGTTGCCCCAACATTTTTCAATCCAAAGGGCATTTTCTTGTACGCGAAGGTACCCCAAGGACAAATGAAAGTAGTTTTATGTTGGTCTTCTAGTTTTATTTGAATTTAATTGTATCTGGAGAAACCATCCATAAACGAGAACACTTCACTTCCCGCACAAGCATCTATAATATGGTCTATAAATGGCGTGGGATAGTTGTCCTTAGGATAGGATTTATTCAAATCTCTGAAGTCAGTACAGATTTGTATGGTCCCTTGCTTCTTATCAATAGGAACAGGGTTGGATACCCATTCTGTCAAAGCTATGGAATAAATAAAACCAGCCTTCAACAATTTTTCAACTTCGGCCTTCACAGCCACCGCTTTGTGCGGGTTAATAAGTCTTAACTTTTGTTGAACAGGTTTGGCATCAGGATATGTTCATATTTCAAGTTCAACAATCGATGGATCAATGCCTAGCATCTCCTCATATGACCAGGCAAAGACATCGCGGAATTCCTTGAACAAGGCGGTATAGATAGAAATCTCTTCAAGAGAGTAGTTTGCACCTATGTATATGTTTTACACGACATCAGGATTCACAGAGATGTTAATAGGTATAGTGGCAAAAATATTTTCCATATTCCCCTTGGAAAACATTCCTTCCCTGGGTAAGGGATTGATGGGTATATCAACATCTTATGACAGTCTCATATGAAACTCTTGATTTTCTATTATGCTTAGTTTTGGAAGAAATAGGATCAATGGTGAAGATCCTCATAGATCTTACCATGTCCACTCATGACTTCTAAGATGGCTTCATCAGAAGGAAAAACCATATCTAAGCATTCCGTAGAGTGCAAAGAGTTTTCTACCCATGCGGGAAAATAGACTTCTTCCAGGTCCTCCGAGACTGTGAGAGGATCCGGAATGGGGTCAACAATGGTTTGAGTGATAGCTTGGTAAGATAATTCCACTGCTGATAAGGGCACCTCTAGTTCATGGGGGGAAGGGAGAACCCAAGGATCAGTCCTATCAACAACTGTGGCTATGGACTTCCCCACACTAGTAGAACCAATATAGTTAACCAGGGCTGGAAGATCAAATGTGCCCATCAGTGATATGTACATTCTAGCCCCCAAGCGTTGTGCAGCAGGTTTGACCTGATCAACCAATGGCACAACAAACTCATTAGACTCTAAATGGTCTTTTCGAGTAAAATCAAGTTGGTCAATAGTAACCAACTTTCCTTCATGTGGAAAAACCACTACACAAAAGACGTTCAACGCAATAGCAGACATAGCATAAGTCCAGTTTCTTCCCAGAAGCAAATTATAGTCCAAAGGTGCATCAATCACTTCCACCTCAACAGACACTTCTTTCCCTGCTAGCTTAATTTCAAAAGCCGTCCGGATACCATGCGGACGGAAGGACCTTCCATTGAAAGTAGTAAGTAGAGTGTTTGACGGGACCAGCTTTGGGGATCTGAGAGCTTTCCAACAAGACAAGGACATAACGCAAGTAGAAGCACCCTCATCAACAACTTCCCTTCCAATGGTCTTTCCACCATGGATGACATCTATTGATAAGGCTACATGGTAAGATAGGTGAATTTTAACATCAGACAAATGAAATTTCACCATGAGACTTGATGAGTCCATGCTGCCTAAAGCTATTAAGAGGGCATCCCGCTGGGTAGGAAAACTCTGTAACACCTCTAAAGCTGACATTGCACATGGGGTTTGGCCTAGATCTTCAACCACGGAGTAGTTTGAAGTAGCCCTAGCGTTGGGGTTATGCAAGGTCTTCTTGAAGACACCTTTGGGTATCTTCGGCATAGTTTCAGCAAGCTTCGCTATTGTGAGAGGGTTAGAAGTTTCACTTACAGCTTTACCCTTCTCAGAAGTCTCTTTCTCATAATTTTTATTCCTCATCTGTAACAAAGTCAAAGATCGAACCATGTTGATATAGTTTGGGTCAGGGGCATTTTGAGTGCTCCCTGCTACATTAGAAGCTAAAGCAGAGTTTTTCCCTTGGGGAAAAGGATCCTTCAGGATAGCCGGTTGTTGAGCTTTAAGCAGCCCATTAGAGGAAATTTGGGGTCTAAAATGGGCCTTATAAGAAAACGTGCCAAAATAAGTTTTTGTGAGTTGGAATTCAAGAACCAATAGAATTTCAAT
>LPNX010208281.1:0-42491 GCA_001517045.1 Pseudotsuga menziesii
AAACAAGGTGAGAGACTTGACTCGAGACTTTCCCCCAAGGACACACCGAGTGGCTTGAATATTTCTGCCACATTCCTCCCAGGTGTGTGAAATGTGACAACAAGCCCATTCATCATAAATATATCAGATAAACATTCTTACATTCAAAATAATCAACTTTACAATGGAATACATCAATATACTGGGGAAATGGTAATTGTTTGCTCATTAATAATCATTTTTACATACAACCATTTGGTATTTAGACCTAAGACATTATGAAAATGAATAACAGAGTATATTAATCCAAGGATAATTTTAGGAGAAAAATTTATCGCATGGGCTATTTTCCCTTTTTTTTCTCGAAAAAAAGATTTGCCATTTTGCATTTTTTGAAGCCTAGTTTATCCCAATTTTTATGGGGTAAAATTTTTCCACCCTAAAAATCTCCAAATTATTATAGAAACAATATAAAATCCTTGGAAATTAAAATATTTTTTGAAAAATATCGCCTAACATTTTATAGTTGGAGTTTTAAGAATTGGTAAGATTCGCCAACATTTTTATACTTCTAAATAAGTATGGTTCTTTAAAATCATCCCTGTATTAATATTATTACAATCATAAATTGACCATGAGAAGCTCTCCCAAAGAGTAGAATAGCTCACCCAAGCTGCAATCCTTCCATGAGCAAGAATATGCAATAAAGACTGAACATGGTTGAGAGAATGTGTTGCACTAGAAGAAACCACGAGCTTCCCTGTAGCTTACATCTACCAATACAAACTTCATTAAATATCCATGAAAGACCTACATGGCCTTTCCAAACACCAACTCAGATGGGAATCTTTCACCCTCGAAATTGGCTAAGGCAAGAAACTAGTCATCCACTAGCTCCCTCTCTTCACAAATGCAAATTTCTGAAATGATCAAAAGCCATTCTCTTGGTTGATCCCTGTATTTTATAAACATCCTTAACCTTTTAAGGTTACCAATCCATCCACAAAATTAAGCCAATTCGAATTAGGGTGTGTGCTCAAGATTTTCCATGTGTCCTCCTTTCCCTAGCCTTCCATCTTCCCCCAATTCGAGTAGGGACCCATTGAGATTCCCCAACTCACATGAGTGCCCTCTTGGATGATATATTTAGGCCTGACATGTCATAATGGTCAGATGTGATCCTGCAGGTCTGCAATATTTCATAAATGTCATAGAATATTCATCATTGGTGTCATAAATGTCATAGATGTTAGGGAATCTAGCCCGAGTGTCCAAGAAGCTCCCATTTGACTCTTCCTCTCCCATGTAAGTTACATTTCCTTCTGAATCGACCTATGATGCATATGGCCAAGTGTATTAGACTTCTAAATCATCCAAGAACATTAGGCTTCCCGTGGATTCGAAATTGCAAGAGGAGGATGCCATGTGGCACAAAAATTCTAGCTTGTGTGGGCCCCATAATCTCCACATGTATCCATGCTCCATTGCCACTTAAATTTTCTCTTGCATTTATTTAATTAGCTCCATTATTAAATATATATTCCATTCTAATGTATGAATATCATTTATTATCTCCCTTATTAAAATTCCAAATGTATACATCCAACCTAGGGAACCAGTAGGATTGATGGAATTGTCTTGCTATGCAATTATTTGAATGGGGACATTACATTTCCCCTTCTACCAATTCATTTTTTGGTTGAAATATTTTTTTCTTTCATTCCTAGCAATTGTATTTTGTCGTGAAGTGCATCCTTGTGTTGGCTTGGCTAAGTAATTCCAAGGAACCCACCTATTAGGTGGTTTGACTTCGTTTGGATGTGATTGGTGGCTTCGCTGAGTAAGTCCAAGGAACCCATATGTTATTGGTTTGTTACCTTAGTATCCTGTGAAACCCAATTGTTTATTTCCTTGGCTGGGACATTTTGTGAAACCCAACTATGTGTTGGCCTGACTGTGTGTGTATGGTATTGTTGTGTGTAAGTATGTTGTTCCCTAGTTCCTTATGGAAATCATGCCCAAATCGGGGGTGGCAGTGGTGCTGAGATATTGAGGAGCACACTGGCCTATGGTTGGGTGGAACGTTGACACGGCATAGCTAGTTGTGGGGAATCTTCTTCTCAAGATAAGTATTTTCTTTTGTTTAATCTCTACAACGTATTTGTTTATGAATTATTATGAACATGATGAATGCTTGAATGTGTTTGAATGTATTTTATTCTACTGTGTATTTACATGTATAATGCATGTGTGTGTGTATTTTATATTCAATGCATTTATGATTATGTTCGTGGGGCTAGATTTCTCGGTTAGATTGACAACAAAATTATAGTCACGTCCTCTCCATCAGTGGGTAGAGGGGAGGGGACGTGACATATTCCATTCAAAGTAGTTGAATGGTGTCAACAAAACATGGGTCTGCTCTATCTTTGGTTGCACTGTCAGTGGCAAATTGTTGTATGTACCTGCAATGAAAACTCTCAAAGCTATCTAGAGAATCCCTCTTACAACAAATCAAACACTCTGAAATATATATGCAACTTCAATCAGCTCGGATACCATGTGAGAATTGATACACAACTGGATCTAAAAGCCAAAGAAACTCTCACAACTTGCTATAGTTTACAAAACATGAACAAAATAGTTGAATCATACTAAAATTGCATTCACACATGAACTCAATAATGGATATTATTGTCATTGTCTAACATGTAACTATGGTTAGAATAGGTACATAGTACAATAGAAAAACATCTTGAGGCCTTGGAGGCCATGTGAAAGATTACAAGTGGCATCCCATGATTTGACACTCAAACCCCTCTAGGTGGACCAATAAGACTCCAACTCATCCCAGACAATCACGAATCCTAGTGTGAACATGGGAAAGGCATGCTATAATTTCCATTGTTCTTTCTTCACACTATTTATGTTAGGATTATATAATCCTCCCTTGTCGATTTATAGTCTATTTGATCATCTTGTCTAACTTAGGGAGACATTATTATTGTAATAGAGTGTGGGGAACACATATATAGGTTAACTGCCACTTACTAGATGTGCATGCATGAGTTAATGTTCCTCTGAGACAAATCCCTACATTATAGGAGCCCACTCTAAGTGCCACCTATTATCATTAGATCTTACTCCAGCAAAATTTCAGTGTCTGGCAGCATCCAAATGTCAAAGTGACCACTCAGGTTTCAAGGGCCTTTTGGCAGCACATCGTGGTGGACACATGGAATTGTCACAAAGAGAGAAAGGACCTGCTCCTCTTTTATGGAGAGCCTCTGATTTCTTGAAGTGGGCAGAGTTGTGTCTTTCTGAACCAGAACTCGGGCATGCATTGATGCAACTAGTCATAACTAATCATGTCATGACTCATGCCTGTGAGGTCGAGTTGCTCATTCTGGCACATGATTTCTACCAGACATTTTCATATATTGATGGAGTGGCTTTATTGCATAGAAATATTCTAAAAGATGAACTTGTTCATAACTATTACTCAATATGGCCAGAACAGTTTCAGAACAAAACCAATGGTATCACCCGCCGCCGATGGTTGCATTTTTGTAGTCCTGAGCTAAATGCTATAATTACAAAATGTCTCAAGACATCTTAGTGGGTCAATAACCTTGATCTTTTAAGTGGGCTACACCAATTTGCAGACAATAATAAATTACAAAATGAGTTGGACTCTGCTAAGATGGCTAACAAAGTCCATTTGGCTCAGTATATTTTCCAAGTGACAGGAGTGAAAGTCAACCCTAACAATCTTTTTGATATTCAAATCAAATGTATCCATGAGATAAAATGAGCTGATGGAATTGAATATCTCTGAACATATTTAAATCTACCTTGAGATATTGTTCCTACAATTTTGAAAAAGTCTGCAAAGCCTCTTGGAAGACCTATTGGTGGTCCAGTTGACGGTGATCGTTTTCCCAGAGGGCCTCGCTTTAAAGGAGGAGACAGACCACGTTTTGGAGACTGGGAAGGATACCATGGAGGTCCTCCTCGAGGAGTGCCTAGAGAATTTGGTGACAACGCTGGGGTACCTGCAGAATTTCAACCTTCATTTAGAGGCTTGGGTGGAAGACCAGGGTTTGGTCGTGGAGGTGGTAGCTATGGTGCTGGAGCAGCTCATCCGGCCTTCGAGTTAAAACCGTTGTCTCTCCTTTGAAGAATGATCCAGCCAAGGAAGCTGCCAACTTCACCGCTCAGGTTATTATTATGAATCATCCAGGACAGATTGGAAATGGTTATGCCCCTGTATTGGATTTCCACACTTGCCACATTGTGGTCAAGTTTTCTGAGATCATGACCAAGGTTGATAAGCGTTCTGGCAAGGAGCTGGATAAGGAACCCAAGTTCCTTAAGAACAGAGATGTTGGGTTTGTCAAGATGATTCCAACCAAACCAATGGTTGTGGAAACCTTTGCTGAGTATCCTCGATTGGGTCATTTTGCAGTGACGGACATGCATCAGACGGTTGTTGTTGGAGTCATTAAAGCTGTTAAAAAGAAGGACCCTACTGGTGCAAAGGTCACCAAGGCAGCTACTAAGAAAAATGAATATTGAATACAAGTGATTGGGAATGGAGGAGTTTGTACCGCATTGCACGTGCTTGCATCTTTCTCTATTTTCCTGATGGTATGTTAGTAGAGTTAGTTTAACAAATGCATAATTGGGTGCTTGATCAGCGGTGGCAGAGTTTACATTATTTTCCATTGGAGTGTGAGGGAGATATTCTTAAAGACCTAGCTAATGAACCAAAGAAAAACATGTATGTGATGACTGTGGATCCAGAGGAAGCACCAGAAGAACCAGAATATGTGAAGATAGAACAAGTCCATACAGCTTATATCGCCAAGATATTTCTTCTTTTGAGGAGGGTACTAGAATTTACAATCAAATGGATGCTGCTAGTTTTATTCGTCTATATGGGCTTCCAATCAGAGTTCGAGCTATGCTACAAAATTGACTATGATGCCATTGGGATTTAGAGAAAATGTTATAAATCCACTTTAGAGGCTCCATTTAAGTGTTTAGAGTTATAGTTTGCTTGTGAAAGCAATTTTGTTTGTTGACAGATGTCTCTTTTAGTTTACACTTGTACTCAAAGACTGTTTAAAGGGGATTGACTTCCCTATTTTTGAGAAGGCTGGATCCTTAGAAATATGATCTTATAGTTAGCTTAAACAAACAGATATTTAGTATTTAAGGAGAGTCTCTAGATGAGACAGGGGGGGTTGGCATTTTTGGAGTTATGAAGATCCAGTTTTGATCACTATCTGTATGACATAAAATACTCTACAGCTTCAATACAGGTTCTACCTTGAATGAGTATGATTATGATTTGTCTGTGTGTGTTATGAATTGTGTTTCTTGTAATTTATCATGTATTTGGTCCATTGAATTCCATTACAGTGATTCTTATGTTGAAATACAGTTATCCTTTATACTTTTAAAAACAGAGGCAGTTTCATTTCATGACTTCATGATCATAGTTACTGGGATATTGGATCTTGTATCTTGTTTTATGTTATACAATTCCTGTATGGTTGTTTGATTCTCTTATAGCTCTTATGACATACCAGCCTAGTTGTTTGATAATTGTTTTATTCTCTTATAGCTCTTATGACATACCAGCCTAGTTCTTTGATAATTGTGTGATTTTTTCCAATAGCTTTGATTTCATACCAACTTGTTTTTTCATTTTGATTTCATTGATTTGTATATTTTTGAAAAATATTTCCTTAAACTTGAACCCCTATAGTCTAGGTTCAACTTTAGGGATAACATATTCTGGCGCCGTTGCCGGGGACGGAGGAGTGAAGATATCTTCCCCGGGAAAGAATGACAAAGATCAGATCCAGCTCTTGATGGTGGACAGGAGCAGGGCATTAGTTTGACTACAGTTTTACTCACCGGATGACTCCATGTTTGAAGAATCCAGAGGCGATTTTACAAGATGTCAAAGCGTTTTGAAACCATGTTGGCACAGAGATTTGCTCCGCTCAATTTCTCAAATGTTCACGGCTTTCCAAATACAGTACCTATCATTGATGAATGGGGAGATTTTCTTCTGCGATTCCGAGAAAAGGAAGAGGACAATCCGGCACATCATCTAATTAAATTTCATCAATACATGGATCGGCTGAGTATACATCATGAAGATGTGTTGATGAAAATGTTTATGTATTCATTAGATGGTTGTGCGAGACAATGGTATAGAACTCTTCCTCCTTCCAGTATTTCCTCTTTGAAATATTTTCATGATGCCTTTTATTTATATTGTAAGAGGATTTACCCAGCTGAGTGCCTTTTTGAGGATTGCTGTAGGGGATATGCATTATATATCCAGGGTTTAGAAGCAAATTTTTCCAGTAGTAAAGATGAATCCAGTGGTTACGATATGAAGAAAGAAGAAGATTTATTATCTTCCTCTGATTTTGTTTTACGACAAGAAATTTTTCAAAATTCTGATATTAAAGTTGATGATAGCATCATAGAACAGAAATCTTCATCTTTAGAAATTGATCAGAATGCTCCATTTTATTATGAAGACATTGAAGTTCTATATTGGGACCAGCATCAATCGATTCACTCTGAAGATATGCCAATCTATGATGAGTATTCAGATAAAAAAGAGTAGATCCCTACATCAGCTTTTGTTGATTTGAGGAGTAGCCAACAGATGTATGACAACTATGAATCAAATTTTGATGAGGAACAACATTGTGTGGAAATCAACCATCCTGAATCCATAGAAGACATTGAGCAGCCATATTTGCAATTTAGTTTGCAGGTAGCTGAAAGTGGCAGCCATTATGTGGAAGAGGATATAAAGAGATATTTTGAACTTCAGCAAGAGGTATTTCCTTATAGCTTCATTGATCCATTTGTTGATTATATGGATTCTTTGAGCAGCTCAAATCTCAGATTTTTTTTATTAAATGAAGGTTGTCTTTTCCCTTCTTTTGAAATGAATTTTGATATTCCATGGGCTCCTTTATGTATCATCTCCAGATCAGAAGTTTTACCAGTTAGTCAAATATTTGTATGGCTTCATTGGAAGCATGATTTTACCTAATCAAAAGAAAGCAGATGATTAGAATGGGAGTTGTAAATAAATAAGCTTGATTCTTCAAGCATTTCCTTAAGTTTGTACAGTGTGATTAGATTGTTGTGAGATGATTATTTCAATTTTTAGAGTAGTTTAAAGATTCAGTCAGAAGTTTGTTTTGAAGTTTTTTAAGTAGTAGAGATTTGTGATGAAGACTCCAGCCCAATGAAATGGAAAGGCACTTGGTCTACTTGTTCTTGGAAGCTCACAGGGAGCATGCCATCCCCAGATAAAGCCAGATGTTATCATCAGATCTGACTCCAACAAAATTTCATTTTCTGGAAGCATCCAAATGTCAAAGTGACCACTCAGGTTTCAAGGGCCTTCTGGTAGCACACTGTGGTGGATACATGGAATCGTCACAAAGAGAGAAAGGACCTGCTCCTCTTTTATGGAGAGCCTCTGATTTCTTGAAGTGGGTAGAGTTGTGTCTTTCTGAACCAGAACTTTGGCATGCATTGATGCGACTGGTCATAACTAATCATGTCATGACTCATGCCTGTGAGGTTGAGTTGCTCATTCTAGCACATCATTTCTACCAGACATTTGCATATCTTGATGGAGTGGCTTTATTTCATAGCAATATTCTAAAATATGAACTTGTTCATAACTATTACTCAATATGGCCAGAGCAGTTTCAGAACAAAACCAATGGTATCACCCCTCGCCGTGGTTGCGTTTTTGTAGTCCTGAGCTAAATGCTATAATTACAAAATGGCTCAAGACATCTCAGTGGGTCAATAACCTTGATATTTTAAGTGGGCTACACCAATTTGTGGACAATAATAAATTACAAAATGAGTTGGACTCTGCTAAGATGGCTAACAAAGTCCGTTTGGCTCAGTATATTTTCCAAGTGACAGGAGTGAAAGTCAACCCTAACAATATTTTTTATATTCAAATCAAACTTATCCATGAGATAAAACGAGCTGATGGAATTGAATATCTCCGAACATATTTAAATCTACCTTGAGAGATTGTTCCTGCAATTTTGAAAAATTCTGCAAAGCCTCTTGGCAGACCTATTGGTGGTCCAGTTGACGGTGATCGTTTTCCCAGAGGGCCTAACTTTAAAGGAGGAGACAGACCATGTTTTGGAGACTGGGAAGGATACCGTGGAGGCCCTCCTCGAGGAGCGCCTGGAGAATTTGGTGACAACGCTGGGGTACCTGCAGAATTTAAACCTTCATTTAGAGGCTCGGGTGGAAGACCAGGGTTTGGTCGTGGAGGTGGTAGCTATGGTACTGGAGCAACTCGTCCAACCTTCGAGTTAAAACTGTTGTCTCTCCTTTGAAGAATGATCGAGCCAAGGAAGCTACCAACTTCACCGCTCAGGTTATTATTATGAATCATCTAGGATGGATTGGAAATGGTTATGCCCCTGTATTGTATTGCCACACTGGCCACATTGCGGTCAAGTTTTCTGAGATCATGACCAAGGTTGACAGGCCTTCTGGAAAGGAGTTGGAGAAGGAACCCAAGTTCCTTAAGAACGGAGATGCTAGGTTTGGTAAGATGATTCCAACCAAACCAATGGTTGTGGAAACCTTTGCTGAGTATCCTCCATTGGATCGTTTTGAAGTGAGGGACATGCGTCAGAAGGTTGCTGTTGGAGTCATTAAAGCCGTTAAAAAGAAGGACCCTATTGGTGCAAAGGTCACCAAGGCAGCTGATAAGAAAAATGAATATTGAATACAAGTGATTGGGAATGGAGGAGTTTGTACCGCATTACGCGTGCTTGCATATTTCTCTATTTTCCTGATGGTATGTTAGTAGAGTTAGTTTATCAAATGCAGAATTGGGTGCTTGATCAGCGGTGGCAGATTTTACATTATTTTCCATTGGAGTGTGAGGGAGATATTCTTAAAGACCTAGCTAATGAACCAAAGAAAAACATGTATGTGATGACTGTGGATCCAGAGGAAGCACCAGAAGAACCAGAATATGTGAAGATAGAACAAGTCCATACAGCTTATATTGCCAAGATATTTCTTCTTTTGAGGAGGGTACTAGAATTTACAATCAAATGGATGCTGCTAGTTTTATTCGTCTATATGGCCTTCCAATCAGAGTTCAAGATATGCTACAAAATCGACTATGATTCCATTGGGATTTAGAGCAAATGTTATAAATCCATTTTAGAGGCTCCATTTAAGTGTTTAGAGTTATAGTTTGCTTGTGAAAGCAATTCTATTTGTTGACAGATGTCTCTTTTAGTTTACACTTGTACTCAAAGACTGTTTAAAGGGGATTGACTTCCCTATTTTTGAGAAGGCTGGATCCTTAGAAATAGGATCTTATAGTTAGCTTAAACAAACAAATATTTAGTATTTAAGGAGAGTCTCTAGATGAGACAGGGGGGGGTTGGCATTTTTGGAGTTATGAAGATCCAGTTTTGATCACTATCTGTATGACATAAAATACTCTACAGCTTCAATACAGGTTCTACCTTTAATGAGTATGATTATGATTTGTTTGTGTGTGTTATGAATTGTGTTTCTTGTAATTTATCATGTATTTGGTCCATTGAATTTACATTACAGTGATTCTTATGTTGAAATATAATTATCCTTTATACTTTTAAAAACAGAGGCAGTTACTGGGATATTGGATCTTGTATCTTGTTTTATGTTATACAGTTCCTATATGATTGTTTGATTCTCTTATAGCTGTTATGACATACCAGCCAAGTTCTTTGATAATTGTTTTATTCTCTTCTAGCTCTTATGACATACCAGCCTAGTTCTTTGATAATTGTGTGATTTTTTCCAATAGCTTTGATTTCATTCCAACTTGTTTTCTCATTTTGATTTCATTGATTTGTATATTTTTAAAAAAGATTTCCTTAACCTTGAACCCCTATAGTCTAGGTTCAACTTTAGGGATAACACCACCAACAACTTCCATCAGTTGGTTGTGGTAGGTAGGAAGTTATGCTGATTCAACCTCCAGTTACATTCAGTTAAATCACTCTCAGTTAGTCTAGCACCATTTTTGCATGGATGCATGGGGAAGTGCCACCTTTTCCCACCTACCCCATAAGTTTATCTAGTTTAACTAGTTTAACTGATTGTAAGACTTATTTAGACATCGGGAGTTAGACTAGTGACTCCCATGCAGTGATTTAGACACATTGAGTTATCCAATCAGTCAGGTGCATTTGGTAGATCCAAATTTTATCCACGTGATTCAAATTCTCCTTTTTGTAACACTTTTGTATTACTGCTTGAATGAATGAATATTAATGTTGTAATTTACTGATTAAATCTTATCAAATTTGTCTCAAATTTGTCTTCTTCAGTGTACATTGTTCTTGATATTCCACTGCATAATCCTACTTCACAATTTCTCTCATTTTCCTCTAGATCAATGGTTCACAACTCTTGTTTGATCTCCATTGTACACCAGAAGCAGCTGAGTTTCCACATAAATCTTGGAATGATAGCCTTTCTCCCTCTGGATTCTGGCTAGAGAAGTCTATCCAAGTGTGACAGACTCTAAGAAATTGTACATGTCTAGGTGGAAAGGATTGAAACTGATATTATTGTGAATTAGTTTGTTTTGCAGTGATATTTTGTAGGTACAACTTCATATGGATTCGAGATTATCAGTTCCTCTTCTTACTCCTTTCATAAGATATTCAGAATGGAAATTGAAGATGATTCATGTCTAAAGAGACAAGGTCTCTATGAGGTATCTATTGGAATTGGTAAAGAGTTTTATGAATATGATAATGACTGGCTAACTCGTGGAGATAGATATTTTGGAACAATATGTCTGGCCTTTTCTCCAAGCTTGCGCTACCTTATTGATTTTGCTGAATACCCAAAGGATCTCTGGACAGAATTGGATAGAACCTTTGGAAAGCACAATGAGGATCATTATAGAAATTTGGAGAGCACAACCATCACCACAAGAGTTATATATTCAAAATTATTGGCCTCTATTCTCTCTGATGAAATTGTTCAATATGAAGAAGAAGCAAAATCTTCAACATAGTCAATTAGAATTCTAGAAAGTCTCCTTGGAGTGACTCATTCTCTTGAAACTCCAGAAGTTTATGAGATCTATGATATCTCATCTTCTCATATATCTAATCAAGAATAAGACATACAAATATTTTTTATTTAAGGAAAAATATCCTTCCATTCTACTCAAGCATTCTTCAAATATTCTTCTATTTTAAATTTTGTGCAAAGGTTGTGAGTGATTGCTTCAAAAAATGAAGAGGAATTTCATTTCTCTCTCTCTAATGTTGCTTCTTGTGTGAAGAAAAGTAATACTTTGGATGTTTCGGAAGAATTATAATATTTTAGGAGTGATCCGTTAACTCTCATTGATCTATAGCTTCTAGCAAATTCCTAGATGATTGCTTGCACCAATATTCATAGTTTTGTTGAAGAAGGAGAAAATTGTGCATCTACCATCTCAGTGGAGCACTTAAAACCTTTGTTCCACACTCTTGGGTCTGATATTACCTTATTTAGATATGATATGACCCTATTTGGTTCGAATTTTAAGTTTCAAAATCCTCCAATCATTCTTGTATTTGTTCTCATCAATTTTGCTGTGAAAAATCAAGTACCTCGGGTCTCTTTCAAAATTGTTGCTAGGTATTTGATGTTAGTTTTCTTTGATGAGTTTTTTGATATTATATTTTTTGAATCATTGGATATTTTAGAAGATATATCATATTATGGAGCTCAAGAATTAACTCTCCATTGTCCCAGGACTTCTCTACCTTCCTACTTGATCACATGCTCATCTCCTCACAATACTAGTAAAGATGGAGACATCATGCATTCGCCTAGACACTTGCTCCTAATAGTTGGAGCTGATTTTACCTCACATGACTTGGTGCTCAAGGCTGCAACATATTAGTTGCTTGGGTTTACTACACATGGTTTGAATTCTCAAGCATTTTTTCTCTCTCATCAGTTGATCTCAGTTGTTACACTGAAATATTGTCATCATGATCCATGTGTCAACTTTATGCCTAATCCATAAAGTTTTTCTGGATAAAGTGCATTAAGTTTCAAGTTTCCCCTAGCTCTTTTTCCTCCTCTAGGGGGGATGGCACTACTAATACAAATGAAAGGTGTGCCAACCCCTTGCTGGCACTCTTTCCCTTCATGCAAGGAGTTCCATTGGCACCCTTTCCCCTCTTGCAAGGTGTGCCCGACCCCTATGGTGCTCTGGCTGTTACAGTAAGGTGCTCTAGTGATGTTTAGAGGGAAAAAAGAGAAGTTTCGAAGCCCCCTATAGCTCGCATGATAATTCATGGGTATTTTAAAGAATTTTGATTGATGTTGATATTTTCAAGAAAAATCTTTCCCTACCATAGGTAGCTTCCATCGAAAGAGAAATGTGCATCATCATGTAGCTAGGGTTTGCATTATTTTTACATTTCTTGTATACAACTCATGCATCCACTTAACTGAATAAGATAAAATTAACGATAGATTAGGATGAAAATCATTTAGTAACTGTGTGTAAGTTAGATACGTGTTCCAATGTCTTTAAGCATGGAAGTTGTTTTTTTCCTACACTGGATCGTGAGGGCTTGTAGTTCTTCCACGTACCAATCGGTATATTGAATGGATTTTCATGTACCTTTGGGTAAATATAAAAGTACTTCACGTACTCGGTAGTATATCAGAAGGCTCATGTCGATCAGTTGTGCATTAGGTAGCACCACTACGGAGTTGGGCTCCCCTATACCTAGTGTATATTGGGAGACCCTCTTAGGATTCTTATGACCAAATGAGTTAATCTTTTGGCCTTCATGGAATCGCAATGCACTGAGAACAACACTCTAGGATATTACTATGCATGTTTCAATTCAGGTAGTTGGGTATTCAGGAAAGGGTAGGGTCCCAATCCTCCTTGTCACATTTTACTGCTAGACCCTATGGTATATAGTGAGTTGTGGAGCCTTGATAATCCCGTGCGAAACCGAATTTTGATCCACTCCTATTCACACAGTTTTATTGTTTATTTTAGGCTTTAGTAGTGTTTTATTTTTTGTGGTACTTTAGATATTCTTAGAGATTTTAGATATGGGAGATTCTCCTGGGACCACCAGTCAAGAGACCCCTTTTCACGGTATGTCTTTTGTTTCTCCCCCTTATGGAGATATTGGTCCTCCCTTCATAGCCAATTTGAGTCTTCCTGGATTGACCATAGGACTAACAGTATGGTTATTCTCCAACCCTGTTATAACAAATGCACCTTTTGTGTCGCATCATGGTCCTTCACCGCATGATCATGAGCCTCATGTTAACCCTTCTCCTTCTTTTTCGAATGTTGAATCAACTTCCCTTTCTTCCTCTTCACATGTTAAAAACTCTGATGTTAGTAAACAGTCAAGTAATAATAAGAAAAAAAGGAAGGCTAAGAAGAAGAGCACTAAGCATAAGGTCACAGCTCCAATCTATGATCGTCATGTTGGACACCCATGGACCATTGATCATAGTGTTGAGAGTGTTGAATTTCCCACAAGAACACCTCATAAACCTAAGTTACCTTGTAGACTTTGCAAGGGTGACCATCTTCTGATATATTGTCGTGGTATGTCTCGGGTTGTAGAAGTGTGTTATGAGGATTCTTAACACCAAATTTCATGAGTCTCTGGTCATCATACTAATGATTCCCTATCAACTAGTGACTCCGTGGTTAAGATTCAAAAAGGAAAGGCCAGATATCCTTGCTTTCTGTGTAAGGACATGCACCTTACTTACATTTTTCCTCTCATGTATAAAGCTTCTAAGATATTGGAAGATATTACTGTTCCTCAGCAACGACTTCCAATAAGTTATACTAAGTTGTCCCTTGAAATCACGTGGTTGATCAAGTGGTCAATCCAGTTCCATCCTCGGTCAATCCCACTCTTTATTTAGAGAGTGAAGAAAAAATAGTTCGTCCCACTCTCGCTTTGGAGAGTGAAGTTCAAGTGGTCAAGTTGATGTCATCTCTACCTGATCCCACTCTTTTGTTAGGGAGTGTTAATATTGAAGTAGTCTCTGGAAAAATATTCATCTTCTCCATCTCTTTCAGTTGAGAGTGAATTGAAACCCTCTGAAGTTTTCATAGTTACTTTGGATTGTTCTATGCAAGAGGAAATTTTGTCTCTTTTGACAGAACCCTCTCCAAGTAATGAGGTTATTTCCTTTGGCTAGAGTAACCTAACAGAATCTCATCTTCATTCGATTGTTCCTTTCTGGATACATGTGAAATTTAATAATAAGAGTATACTCCACACCATTGTTGACAAAGGGGATTCTGTTAGTATTCTATCCCCTAATTCCTAGAAAGCCATAGGTTCCCCTCCACTTGTGCCAACCACCGATAAAATGATGAATTTTAATCGAATACCTACAACACCTTTAGGGATCCTTGCTCATTTTCCTATCACTTTAGGAGGGAAAACTATTTGTATTGATGTTATGGTGGTCCAAGGTCCTTTATATTTTAATATACTCCTTGTGTGCGATTCTGTTTTCCCCATGAAAGTTATAGTGTCCACACTCTTTCCAGTGATGTATTTTCCCCATGATGGGAATATTGTGACCATTGATCATCTTTCCTTCGTTAAACCTGATCATTGCATGACTCCTAGTCATCAGAATTCCCTGAATGTCCCCCATGTTCTTGTGGTTCTTGCCCCTTCACCTACCATGTCTCTTTCCTCTAAACATCGTGACGAAGTTCAGTCATTTGAAAACCTTGTATTTTTCTCCTCATGAGGAATCTCTGGGGGCATGCCTCCAGTTAGGGGAAAAGCCACCAACCTCTAGAATTCATGTTGGCTTAGAATAGGCACCTACGAGCATAGTTCCTTTTCCATGTCAAGCTCATTAAAAAATGAATAAGAGGCCACCTTAAGCAGAGTTCCATTTTCATGCCAAGCTCGTTAAAAAATGAAACAGATTCTTCCATTGTGGCAAGAATCAATTGTTGAAGCTTCATTTCATCTGCTTGTAAAGCAAACGAAACGAATCTTGGGGGAATATACCCTACCTCTTTATATTCGAATTAAGTTACTTAACAATTATATTGGGGGAAAGTACCAAACACTAGATATCATGTTGGGAAATCACTCGTCAATGGGAGTCATTTTTAGCATACTTTATTTCCATTTTGAGCTCGCTAAACCATGAAACAATCCAAGTTTGAGCATAGTTCATATTCTGTGTCAAGCTTGTTAAAAAATGAAGTAGATATATTGAGAATTCTTTCAACTGATTTTCGATCTTGTTAAAAACAGTAACTTATGGTGTTGAGCGTACTTTTCATTTTTCGTGCACTAGATTCAAACATGAAAAAGGTTTTGAGTTCCTTTTATACCTTTGGTGTAGTCGTCAAAAACTCAGGGGAGAGGTGTCGAGTGTACTTTTATTGTTTTTCAAACTCGTTAAAATTGGATTATGAAAAAAGATCCCTAATAAATTCCTCTTTGAGCTCTTTTTAGACTCTTAAAATGTGAAATTATTTCCAAGTGAACTTGTCTTCTTCACTCTTGTGAAAGGACCTAAAGAGTCATATTCCTAGTGATAGTTTACCCCTTTTTCGGACCGGGAAACACTACTTACGAAAAAGGAATACTCCAATCAATCATGACTGGAAGAGATCTCCTTGACATTATTTTATACTTTTTTGGGCCTTGGGGACTAAATTTATGAAAAAGTCTATTTTGGAGTCTTCTTAGTCATTTCAGAGTCTCTAAACATGAACGACGAATGAATTTGCTTTCATCGGGCTCATAAAATTAAATGATGAAGGGCCCATTCTAGGAATGAAGCCCTCCTTTTTTAGTTTCATAAAAAATATGAGAATGGAATCATCTCTTGATGATCTATAACGAGTGTTTGTTACCCTCTTTGAATTTGTAAAAATGAAAAGAGGAACTCATCCTTCGTGATGGGGAAATTAAGGGAAGATTTTGTGTTTCGTTGTATTTACGGTAGTACATAGTCACCTTTGAACATGGCACTCATCTGCATATGCAGTCAGTACTTGGGTAATCCATTTGTCTTCCAGTCCTACTAATTCCTTGAGTCTTCTTGCTCATTTTAGTTGTCCAATAATGATCCCACCATCATTTTCATTGGGGGATTGGTGTCAGTCTCGTCAAAGAAAATACTACCAATTCATGCCATTCCCATGTTCAAGATAAATTTGGTCATCCATCCACTATCTGCATTCATCTTACCTTCTATCATGTTGGTCATCTCTAATTTAGTCTCGTATATCACTCTATTGTGCTGTTTGCTCCAAAACATTTATGATCATGTTTCATGTCGATGATGGGGGATACATCATGTCCCTCCTTCGATGAGTCTATTCTTGTCGACTTCAGCACCTTATCTAGGAATTAGAATTAGAAACCACAAAAAGTACCTTGAATCCTTCATGCCTCAATGGCATGTTACCTTGCTTCCAACGTGAGTTTACATCGTTTACTTTTGATTGGATCTTCTACCGAGTGTTCGACTCCAAGTCCTTTTCTCACAATTGAGATGATGTACTAAGATACATTGGGAATCATTGACATCAATGGTGATTTCCCTCGCACTCATTAATAATTTATATCAATGAATGGTAATCAATTGGTTTCTACCATGTTTGACATCAAGAAATTGTAATCACATGGTTAGATTCGTATTGTTGCAGGTTCAACTTGAAGACACTGGGTTTAATGTATTTTTCCTAGGTTGTGATGGAGTTTGTTTGAGTCATATTACAAAGATCCACTTTGTATTGGTCGTGGTTGTGTTATCGTCTCATCGTGGATCTACGCTTGTGTCTACTGGTCGTGATTGTGCTCAGTCGTTCTCCACTACCATGGATCTGTATTGTATTGGTCGACAACCATGTTAAGAGCTATATGAGATTTGATTCAGTTGTACTGCAGCGACTTCCAACCAACATCCTTGCCTTCGATTTCTTCACTTCGCAAATAATTCACCTATCGTATTCCTCTAACTTCATGATTTGGGGGGGAATTGTGTTACACCAAAATATTTTCATCATGATCCATGTGTAAGCCTCATGTCTAATTCCTAAAGTTTCCCTCGATAAAGTGCATTGAGTTTGAAGTTTCCCCTAGCTCTTTTTCCTCCTCTAGGAGGGCTGACGCTCTTACTCATAAGCAAAGGTGCTCCAACCCTTTATCGACACTCTTTGCCTTCATGCAAGGAGCACCAATGGCACTCTTTCCCCTCTTGTAAGGTGCACTAGCTCCCTCTGGAACTCTATCTCCTACAACAAGGTCCACCCGTGATGTTTAGAGGAAAAAATATATGTTTCGAGGCCCTTCTCGAAGGTGGAGGACCTTCCCTAGCTTCTAGGCCCAGGTGGAATTCGGTTCCCTAACCTATGGGGAGGATCCCTTAGACCCCTCCTCCTAATCCTCAACCTACAATATCCCTTTAGCCTTATAAATTAAACCCTTTCTCCAATGTTAAGGGAGGAAGGAGTATGGTACTCTTATGCTGGTGGAATTTCTAGGTGATCCCTATCATTCTTTAGGAGGAAAAGATCTCATCCTTTGGAGGGGTACTATCACTCTTTGGAAGTTTAGCTTGGATTGTTGGATGGAAGATTTCAGCGTTAAGGATAGGTTGTGATTTTCTTTTCTATGTAATTGTGTAGATGATGTTTAGAGATTTCTTCCTTAACTGTTAGCTTAGACCAATTCATGTTTGTATATGCATGTGTTGTTTGCTTGTTCCCACTTGCTCTATAGGGTTTTTGCAACTCAATATCTAAAGGCTCTGGATCTTGGATCAACAAAGAGAGAAGATGATTTGCAGAATTCAAGTAAGTGATCTATCTATTAACTTGCATTTCTATTTTATCTAGGGAAGTAGATTGTATTTTTCACTTGATTTGTTCTATATCCAATTGAACTAGGGAGATCTGGCTTGATTCTGCTTGAGTATATTTATCCACTAACATTAGTTGCTCTACATGGGTTCAGTTTTCATCTTGCAGATGTCTATGTTCCTGATTCAGTTGAGCATATTCCTCTTCTTCTAAAGAGGAAAATTCCTCCAGACATAATAATTTAGTTTAGAGAGGTTCACATGCACAGTCTCAGGATGCTGCCGCACAAAAGAACCAAGATAGTGCATTGTTACTGCATAGTGCTGCAAATTGCAGCAAAATGTTTACAAGTTATTACCCAAAGAGGAAAATTTTCTCTTAATTATAACTTGCTCTCCTTATTCACTGCTTATTTTGAGGATTTTTTTTCACATGAGGTTTTCCCCATTTTCATTAGTTTATTAAGTAGTTCTTATTTTTCATTAGATTGTATGGGTGAGATTTGGCCTAGTTTCCAGGGCCCAAAGTTGTCCAAGTTAGGATTATATAATCATCCATTATTTATATATAGTTTATTTGATCATCTTATCTAACTGAGGGAGATATTATTACTACACTAGAGTGTGGGGAACACATGTAGAGGTTAACTGCCACTTATTGCATGTGCACGCATGAGTTAATGTGCCCTTGAGACCAATCCCTACATTATAGGATCCCACTTTGAGTGCCACCAACAACCTCCATCAGTTGGTTGTGGTAGATAGGTAGTTATGCTGAGTCAACCTCCAGTTACATTTAGTTAGATCACTCTTACCTAGTCTAGTGCTAGTTTTGCATGGACACATGGAGAAGTGGTGCCTTTTTCCAACTACCTCATAAGTTTAACTGGTTTAACTAGTTTAATTGATTGTAAGACTGATTTAGACATCAGGACTTAGACAAATGGCTCCCATGCAGTGATTTAGACACACTGAGTTGGCCAGTCAGTCACGTTTAGTTGGTAGATTCAAATCTTATCCACATGATTCGAATTCTACTTATTGTAACATTGGCGTATTACTACTAATTTACTCATCAATTCTTATCAGATTTGTATCAAACTTGTCTTGTTCAGTGTACATTGTTCTTGATATTCCACTGCATAATCCTACTTCACACTTTCTCTCATTTGCGTGTAGATCAATGGTTCAACAATTTAACAATTTATACGATGGATCCACAAACACAATCTATCATAGAGAGTTCCCAAAAGTTGTCAAGGATTATTCCTTCCAAAGTTTCACTAGCTTCCCAAGGATTTTTACCCGTACTAATACTTGTTGAGAGAATTATCTTCATGGGTCAAAATACGCATCCCAAAATTTCAATCATAGTAAACAAGTACTCCAAAACCACTATCCATGTAGGATCTTGGCAATGTCTTCATCCACTTGAAACTTAAAGCCTGGCCACCCTCTCATATATATATAATACACATGACAATAGCCTAATATTGGCTCCCAAACCTTTATCATCCATTTCTTAAGAGAATATTATAATATCCAAACTCTAAAAAAACAATGAAGAAAGGTTTTCTATGTAAATTCCATGATATTCCCTAGTCTATTGTCATCGCCTACTGTTAATTTGGCATTCCCAACCCATCTATTTATGTTTTCTCTTCTTTATTAACACTTCGAATCCTTCCCCTCATCGAAATTCCAACCCTGGACTAGCAACTTTCGTCACTAATAGTAGTTCTCTAGACATACAAAACTATTCCAAATTCCCACCCACAAATCCCATGGCATTTACTTTTGTTTCATTTACACGTGCATTTGGACCATAATCATGTATACAAATTTCAACCCTAGTTTTAATTTCCTTAGCCACATCACTATTCACCTTAATGTCACCATAAAGATCCTCAGGAGCCTTTCCTTCATCACCCACTTGGAACATATATACTATTATAATTTTATAAATAACTTTAACAAAAGAATTTCTTTAAAAATAGTCATAATAAAAGAACATAATAATCACTTGGAAAGTGCAAGCATTTAGACCATAATTGTTATAATCGATTTGAACCATAATAATTTCCAACATCCGCATGGTTGTGAAGTGTTGCAACATGAGGTCGATGCCACACATGCCTTAGTATGTCATCTCCTTATGTCGCAACATGCTCTCAATGTCACAACCATGTGGTCATGCCAAAATTATGCCTTATGCCTATTACCAGTTTCACAAGGCACATCATCCTTTTCCTCTCATGACACTAGTGGACCTTTTCAACTTGTCAATCCAAGTTTGTCTTGTTTATCAAATCACATAATCTCTATTCAAGAAAGGTTCATTGTTCAATTCTTTTCGCCTCCATACTCGAGCTTTCGTGGCTCCCCACTCGTCTATCTATATTTGCAACCATCATTGTTTCACAATCTCTATTCAAGAAGATTCATTGTTCAATTCTTTTCGCATCCATGCTCGAGCTTTCGTGATCCCTCCCTCTTCTATCTATATTTGCAACCATCATTGTTTCATCCACAACTGTGTTTGCAAAGTTACCTTGTTACAATATCATAACGTAATGAAGTGGCTCATCATGCTTTTACCTATACAAATTGATTCTCATTGTTTGGTCACCCAAATGCCGCATTTTAATCATATTTTCCTTTGACTATTCCTCACATTCATCCTATTCATCACTCCATAAACCATTCATTAATACCATTTTCATGAATAAATATGGGTTTACCTTGTTATTTTCCAATTTGTTTAAATTTAAATATTTTGAGAGAATTTGTGGCTAAATATTTAGAAAATAAACATATTTTCATTATATCTCAAAGTTGGATGAGTTTTATGATGATTACAAGAATATTTGAATATTTTAGCAAGGTCAAAAGTCACCACCTAGCCTCAAATTCGAATTTCATCTTCAAGTTTTGAAGATTTGGGATAATTATTCAACCATATTCAAAGGATAAAAATCATGGAGGGGTGTGTGCAAGAAGTTGAGGGTCTCTTTTGGCACATTAGATGCAATACAAAACTGAAAAAACAGACATCCATCAACTTTCATGGATATTTTGACACACTTACACAATGAATCTTGCGATCAGTAAAAAACAAGAAATGTAGGAAATTGAATGACCTTTCCAAATATATATTTTTTTTCTATTGAAAATGCTGTTAACTATCTAAAGTTAGATAAATTTTAACAGGAACTTTTTATTTTTGTGACAAATTATAAGGTATATGCTTTTGTGGGTGCAGCGTTTGAATGTCTTAATGAAATTATTTGGAAATGGGTTTTTTATAGCATGCAGAGGTTGGTGTTATTTAGTGCACCATACAATTTTTTTTTAAATGGTTGAGAAACGAAAGAGATATGGAAGAAACACTACCAATGTGTTTTTTGAGTTAAGGAGTGATCACAGAAGATAAATAAGAAAAAAATAGAAAAAATTATGTATTCTTGTTAAAATTTACATATTTAGAATTTGCAAAAAAAACCATATCTGTTTCTAAAATCTCATAAAAAATGGAGGTGTGCAGCATAATTAGACGAACCGCTAAACACTGGCATATTGAAAATTTGGATATAATGCTGAATTAGCCATGGTTTATCATACTCCAAGGCATAGGCATGTTGAATCTGAAGCAAAGTACCAAGCAGACACATAGGCATAGGCATGTTGAATCTGAAGCAAAGTACCAAGCAGACACATAGGCATAGGAATTCCATGAAAGCATGGGTGGAGGCTCGGCCTTATCATTTGGAGGGAATCAATTTTTGAATTTAAAGAATACGCGAGCGCAATTTAGTTAAACAAATCGCGTGCGCGTTTTGTAAAATCAAAAATAGTGTTCATCTTCATCATCATCATCATCATCTTCATCATCATCATCTTCATCATCTTCATTGTCTTCATCTTCATCATCATATTCATCATCTTCATCATCAACGTCATCATGAACATCATCATCACCATCGTCATCATCACCTTCATCATTATCATCATCATCATCATCATCATCATCATCATCAACATGATCATCATCATCACCATCAACATCATGAACATCATCATCACCATCGTTTTCATCATCATCATCAACATCATCCTCATCATCATCATCATCACCTTCCTCCTCCTCCTCATCATCATCATCAACATGATCATCATCATCATCATCATATTCATCATCATCATCATCATCCTCAACATCAACATCATAAACATCATCATCACCATCGTCATCATCATTCTCATGATCATCATGATCATCAACATGATCATCATATTCATAATTTTCATCTTCATCTTCATCATCATCATCACCATGATCAGTGATCATCGATCATCATAATCAACATCGCCATGTTCATCATCATCATCTTCATCTTCATCTTCATCATCATCACCATCATCATCATCATCAACTTCATCATCATCATCATCATCATCATCATCATCAACAACATGATCATCATCACCTTCCTCATCATCATCATCATCATCATCATCATCATCATCATCATCAACATGATCATCATCATTAACATCTCCATCATCATCATCAACATGATCATCATCATCACCATCAACATCATGAACATCATCATCACCATCGTCGTCATCATCACCATGAACATCATCGTCATCACCATCGTCGTCATCATCATCCTCATCGTCATCATCATCACATTCCTCATCATCAACATCATTATCACCATCATCATCATCATCAACATCACCATGATCATCATGATCATCTTCATCATGTTCATCTTCATCATCATCATCATCATCATCATCATCATCATCATGTTCATGTTCATCATCATCATCATCATCTTCATCTTCATCATCATGAACATCAACATCATGAGCATCATCATCATCAACATTATCACCATCGTCGACATCATCATGATCATCATCATCATCATCATCATCACCTTCATCATCCTTATCATCATCATCACCATTAACATCATGAACATCATCATCATCATCCTCATCATCATCCTCATCCTCATCATCATTATCATCCTCATCATATTCATCATCTTCATCATGTTCATCTTCATCATCATCATCATCATCATCATGAACATCATAATCACCATCGTCATCATCATCATCACCTTCATCATCATCATCATCATATCTCTGCTATTTGAGAAATCCAGATAGCTGGAAAAATTCAATAGGTACGTTTATTGTTAAATAGTCGATCACTCGAGGAATAATCGTCCAGAGATATAGGTTCACCAGGTAATCGCCAATTGTTGCAGCTGCAACTGTTATTCCCAAATTTTTAAATTTTGGACCCCCTCGTGATTTTAATGTTGCTTTGAATCGTTTGGACCCAGGACCTTTTTGGTCATGCTTTAATTTCGGATTATTTTTAAGATTAACTCTCTTCCCATTTTCAGAAATTGCTTACGTTTGAAATTGCTGTGGGTCGCGGATTTTAGAGTTTGTTTTGCTAGTCGAAGATGAATCGGATCAATTGTTCTTTGTAAAGCCGTTGTTTCGGAGGTGAAACAGGTTTTGATCGTTGCTAAATTTTAAAGTTGTTTCGAACACTTAGTATTTTTATTGATCTGGCGTCAGATTATGTTTTGATTGAAGGCTATTGTCTGTTTGTCTTCCACCGTTGCGGCTCCCAAAGCAGCTAGGCACCCGAAATGTAAGTGCTCCACCCACCGATGCGTGTTGGTTTTTAGTCACGTGTCTGTAGCCTTTCTTCTTCCGCCTTTGCGGCTGTGCAAAGCACTTGTCTTCCGACATTGATGCCTTTCCGATTGCCGAATGGAAGTTTTTCCGCCCACAATTTAGGTCATAGCTCTTCCGACTCCGACAGGCTTAACGGTCTCGCGGTGCCCGTCGCCTGTTAAGACCCGCTTATGCGGCTGTAAATGAGACTACCCGACCGATGTTAGTGTTTTAAGCTGCCGATGAGTTTTCTTTTCCCGTCGTTGGTGAGTTTTTCAAACCCGTGTGTGAACGAGATAATGGTGCCGACACTTGTTAAGGTTCTCACAGAAGTAATGTAGTACATGGCCTCTCTTGATGATTAACCATTTTGATTGATGTAGTTTGACTTTATTGAAAATGCAGTCCCAAATAAATGATAAATGTTGTTTAAATGTAGATGAATCCAAGAAACTTTTACAAATGATTACTGCGCAAAGACATGGCTGGGAGACAAGTGGCAGGAGGGAGCTGGGTAGTGTTGGCAAAGATCAAACCGAAACCGGTAGGATCCCAAGGAGAGCCAGCGAAAGAGAAGGAAAAACCAATAGCGACAAAGGCCCAGACCTGGAAAGATCTGTCTGTTACTTAGCGGATCATGAATGCACACAGAAAAGATAAAATGGGGATATTAAACATTTTGGGGGGACCGAAAGGTCACATGTTTGGGGGTAGCCCAAGCGGTTAATGATTTAGTTTAAATACAGGAAATTTAGAACTGACGGGGGATTTTTCCCAGTTAGACAAGTAAAGAGATATTGTAAGAAGAACTACTTGTTTTTGCAATAAAGAATTATTGTTTGCCTGTCGGAGAAAGTTTGGTGGGACACTCAAATGTTATGCTATGCATTGGTGGAAGATGAACTATTTCGTTTTTCCAGCTTTTTGTCCATTAACTGTGAGATCGTTCTAACTCTTAGGGTTTATGTTCTTGTCTGAATGATTTCTGGTTTATTCTGTGAAATTACCACCATGAGTAATGAATGCTATTCATAAGCAATTGGCTATCTGATTGTTAAATATCTTTAATCGTTCATGTGTTGTGGGAAGAAGTATCAGCTATCTGTAATTTCTCTTTATAATGCATGTACAATATACATTACTCATTGATAAGTTACAATTTGGCTCCCCGGGGATAGGTAGATAGTTAGATTTACTTTATTACTGTGTATGTGATTTAGATGCTTATGTGTTCTAAAATGAGAGGTAAGAACCTGCGCATCACTTTGTGACTACTCCTTGCATCCTTTATCACCCTACATGTTAATTAGGCACGTGCACATCATACTTTAAGTCAAAAATACAAAACTACATATGGTGGACCGGGCCGCAACTGGTAAAACCTTTTAGTTTTTTTACTTGACCTACGGTAGCCGGACGACAAACCGGAAGGATTCCCTACACCAAACAGTCACAGGCTAGTTGGGAACGTTGACTGGGGAGAATCCCTTGCTGTTGTTGCCTACGAATTTCCAGGCCTCAACAGGTGTATAACGAGGAGGTGAAAATCGATGGTTTATAATAGATCTGTTGTGTGGAGATGCACGAAAGATAATGGCATGCAGAGATAGTTAACAGGGTGCGAAGATCGACGGTTAGGAAACTGGGTCGGCAAAGTCTACGGTCGGTAAGAAGTCCGCTCCATAAAGTTGCGTGTTGTTAAAAACAAAAAGGCCCAGCGGAATGTGAACATGTAAGTTAATCTGACGACTTGAAAATAAAGTGAAAATTCATCAACGGTCATCATCGGATCGGGAGGATAGAGTTGCACGATGGTTGGAGTAGAAAAGAGGTAGTGGAATTGAAACCGTGATACACGTGGCAGCTTGTGGTACATTCCACGGAGAAAAGTGAGCAAAACCACTAAAGGGAGTCTCCGGAATGGACTTCTATATAAAGTGAAGTTGACTTATTTTGAAGAATCATTTTTTATTGTACATGTCGGGACGAATGAAAAGGACCGCCCACCACCCTTTCACAGTCAACTTCAGGTATATACAATTACAGTCATAGGTAAGTCTCAAATACTTGAGCTTTATTCATAGAATTGCCATCATTTTTATATTATGGATAAAGAGAAAGGGTTAGAAGGGTTTAACCGAATTTTGGATGAAAGAGAAGAATTCTTGGTTGATAGAGATAGAGGCGTATATGACCCATTCCTGTCTGTGGGAAATGTATTGGTTATTAAAGAAAGATTGTGGTGATATAATTCGCAGGGAAACAACATTTTAAATTCCTGTAGGTCATTTCTGTATTATTTTGCCATTGAGCAAACCCTACACTTTCTTGAATTCGACGAGTGGTGTGCAAGTAATTATTCATCTTCTGAGAGAGTTATTGTAAGTCGTTCCATATCCAGGATATTGTGTAGAATTGATGCAAAATCTATCCGTGGATTCTTGAATTTGCCTGATAATTACCCTGATAGTCGTGAGTCTGTAAATGAGTTATTTTTGAGCTTCACATGCACAGTCTCAAGATGCTGCCGCATAGAAGAACCAATATATTGCATTGTCACTGCATAGTGCTGCAAGTTGCAACAATTTTTTTACAAGTTACTACCCAAAGAGGAAAATTTTCTCTTAAATATAACTTGTTTTCCTTATTCACTTCTTATTTTGAGGGTTTTTTTTCCCATTAGGTTTTCCCCATTTTCCTTAGTTTATTAAGCAGTTCTCATTTTTCCTTAGATTGTATGGGTGACATTTGGCCTAGTTTCCAGGGCCCTCCAAGTTAGGAATATATAATCCTCCATTATCTATATATAGTTTATTTGATCATCTTATCTAACTTAGGGAGACATTATTACTATACTAGAGTGTGGGGAAAACATTTAGAGGTTAAATTCCACTTACTGCATGTGCATGCATGAGTTAGTCTTTCTCTTAGACCAATCCCTACATTATAGGATCCCACTCTGAGTGCCACCAGCAGACTCCATTGGTTGGTTGTGGTAGGTAGGTAATTATGTTGAGTCAACCTCCAATTACATTCAGTTAGATCACTCTTATTTAGTCTAGCACTATTTTTTCATGGACGCATGGGGAAGTGGCGCCTTTTCCACCTACCTCATAAGTTTAACTGATTGTAAGATTGATTTAGACATCATGAGTTAGACTAATGGCTCCCATGGAGTGATTTAGACACACTTAGTTAGCGAGTCAGTCAGGTTTAGTTGGTAGATTTGAATCTTATCCACATGATTTGAAATCTCCTTATTGTAACACTGTTGTATTACTACTAAAATGAATGAAGATTAATGTTGTAATTTACTGATCAATTCTTATCATATTTGTCTTGTTCAGTGTACATTGTTCTTGATATTCCACTCCATAATCCTACTTCACAATTGATCTCATTTGCATGTAGATCAATGGTTAATAAATTTAACAGTTTATACGATGGATCCACAAACACAATCTATTCAAGAGAGTTCCAAAAAAGTGTCAAGAATTGTTCCTTCCAAATTTCACTGGATGCCCAAGGGTTTTTACCCGTACTAGTACTTGTTGAGATACATCTCTTGATGGGTCAAAATACGCATCCCAAACGTTCAATGATAGTAAACTAGTACTCCAAAACCACTATCCTTTTAGGATCTTGACAATGTCTTCATCCCATTGAAACTTAAAACCAATCCACCCTCTCATCATTATATAAGACACATGACAATAGCCTAATATTGGCTCCCAAACGTTTATCATCCATTTCTTAAGAGATTATTATAATATCCAACCTCTAAAAAAACAACGAAGAAAGGTTTTCTATGTAAATTCCATGATATTCCCTAGTCTATTGTCCTTTCCTAGTGTTAATTTGGCATGCCCAACCGATCTATTTATGTTTTTTCTTCATTATTAACACTCCGAACCTTTCCCCTCATCCAAATTATGGCCCTGTACTAGCAAATTTTGTCACTAATAGTAGTGATCCAGGCATACAAAACTAGTCAAAATCCCCACCCACAAATCCCATGGCATTTACTTTTGTTTCATTTACACATGCATTTGGACCATAATCATGTATACAAATTTCAACCCTAGTTTTAATTTCCTTATCCACATCACTATTCACTTTAATGTCACCATAAATATCCTCAGGAAGCTTTCCTTCATCACGTGTTCATCACCCACTTGGAACATATATACTATTATAATTTTACAAATAACTTTAACAAAATAAGTTCTTTAAAAATAGTCATAATAAAATAATATAATAATCACTTCGAACGTGAATGCATTTAGAACATAATTATTATAATCGATTTGAACCATAATAATTTCCAACATCCGCATGGTTGTGAAGTGTTGCAACATGAATTCAATGCCACACATGCCTTAGTATGGCATCTCCTTATGCCACAACATGCTCTCAATGTCACAACCATGTATTCATGCCCAAATTCTGCCTTGTGCTTATTACCAGTTTCACAAGGCGCATCATCCTTTTCATCTCAAGACACTAGTGGACCTTTTCAACTTGTCAATCCAAGTTCATCTTGTTTATCAAATCACATAATCTCTATTCAAGAAAGGTTCATTGTTCAGTTCTTTTCGCCTCCATACATGAGCTTTTGTGATCCCCCCCTCTTCTATCTATATTTGCACCCATCATTTTTTCACAATGTCTATTCAAGAAAGATTCATTGTTTAGTTCTTTTCGTCTCCATACCTGAGCTTTCGTGATCCCTCCCTCTGCTATCTATATTTGCAACCATCATTGTTTCATCCACAACTGTGTTTGTGAAGTTACCTTATTACAATGTCATAACATAATGAAGTGTCTCATCATGCTTTTACCTATACAAATTGATTCTCATTGTTTGGTCACCCAAATGCCACATTTTAATACTATTTTCCTTTCACTATTCCTCACATTCATCCCTATTCATCACTCCATAAACCATTCATTAATACCGTTTTCATGAATAAATATGGGTCTACCTTATTATTTTCCAATTCGTTTTTTTTTAATATTTTGAGAGAATTTGTCGTTAAATATTTAGAAAATCAACATATTTTCATTATATCTCAAAGTTGGATGAGTTTTATGGTGATTACAGGAATATTTGAAGATTTTAACATGGTCAAAAGTCACTACCTAGCCTCAAATACGAAATTGATCTTTAAGTTTTGAAGATTTGAAGAAGATTGGGATAATTATTATGAACATGATGAATGCTTGAATGTGTTTGAATGTATTTGCTTCTGCTATGTATTTACATGTATAATGCATTTGTGTGTAATTTATATTCAATGAATTTATGATTATGTTCATGGCGATAGATTGCCCGGTTAGATTGACAACAACATTGTAGTCGCATCCTCTCCATTGGCGGGTAGAGGGGAGGGGACATGACACATTCCATTCAATGTAGTTTAAGTGGTTTAACTAGTTTAACTTCACAATTTCTCTCATTTTCCTGCAAATCAATGGTTCACAAATTTAAAATGGTATCAGAGCCTTGTTAAAGCTAGTATAAAGTCTTGTTTGATCTCCATTCTACACCAGAAGCCGCTGAGTTTCCACATAAATCTTGGAATGATAGCCTTTCCCCCTCTGGATTCTGGATAGAGAAGTCTATCCAAGTGTGACAAACTCTAAGAAATTGTATATGTCTAGGTGGAAAGGATTGAAAATGATATAATTGTGAATTGGTTTGTTTTGTAGTGATATTTTGTATGTACAACTTCATATGGATTCGAGATTATCAGTTCCTCTTCTTACTCCTTTCACAAGATATTCAGAATGGAAATTGAAGATGATTTCATGTCTAAAGAGACAAGGTCTCTATGAGGTATCTATTGGAATTGGTAAAGAGTTTTATGAATATGATAATGACTGGCTAACTGGCGGAGATAGATATTTTGGAACAATATGTCTGGCCTTTTCTCCAAGCTTGCGCTACCTTATTGATTTTGCTGAATACCCAAAGGATCTCTGGACATAATTGGATAGAACCTTTGGCAAGAACAATGAGGATCATTATAGCAATTTGGAGAGCACAATCATCACCACAAGAGTTATTTATTCAAAATTATTGGCCTCTATTCTCTCTGATGAAATTGTTCAATATGAAGAAGAAGCAATATCTTCAACACAGTCAATTAGAATTCTAGAAAGTCTCTGTTATAGAGATTTTCACCCCACTAAGTGAATCACACATTGTATGGCCTTCCCCTCTCCCATTGCAGACTCATTAGCCCCTATGGACCACTTTTTGTCTTTTGATGTATCCTTGACCATCCCTAAAAACATTAGAAAAATGATATAAGCGGCCTTTTCCCCGATAACCATGTACATACGCGGATATTCCCTCTATAGTCACGTACATCGGGATGTGTACATAATCCAAAACTGTTGGAGCGTTCCATGACTTGGATCCGACTCATATGACTCCTGGCCTTCCATATTCCTTGAGATCGCGCGGATTCGACCTTTCAGTATCCATTTGAAAATCTATATAAGGAACCCATTGAGACATTGAAAGCATAAGAGAGAATTGCGAGTATCGAAACTATAGTCCATTGTTTCCAGAACTATACTTGAGTCTGCATCCCTTTGTCCCTTGGAACACTGTTGTGTTCTTCCCAAGATTACCCTTTTTTAGTGAGCTTACTATCGGAGTGATGGAGGATTGAGGTGGTGGAGGCCCAAGTGGGGGATTCAGTTTCTCCGGTTCGCAGACGTGCCGTCAGAGGTTGTCACTTGTAATATCTGATTCAAATTAATAGAAATATCTTTTCATGTCCAGTAATGTGTATTTGAATGAATATTGTATCCATTGGAATATGTCAAATGCTTTTACATTATTGATTATATATGCTAGAATAGATCTAACCCCATGAAATATAGTATGCTTGTATTTTTTACTTGTTGTTGAGGACGTGCTATAACAATTCAAGCTGAATATTGGAAAGCTCAATGGGGATCTACTTCAACCATCCGGAATAAGGTACGAGGTTCGATCCTTTAGTGTTAGATGTTTTTATTTCTATTGCATATTGGGAAAGATTGATTTCTGGAGTCTAGCTGTCTGTTGTGGTACTCCAAGCCATAGGAATTTCTCTCCGTAACAGAATTGGCGACTCCGCTGGGGATGTTCCTTGTTTTTCTTTGGGGTTGGGGGCACAATGGGCTTGATATTATTGATTTGCTCTCTGTTTCTCTCTGTTTCTGTGTTGCATGTTATAGGCTGTTTGTCCATTGACACTCCCCTTTATTGGTTTACCCTTGTCCTTCTCTTTACCACTACCTTATCTGTATACGCGGGTTTGTGGACTACAGTCGCGTACATACACGGATTTGTGGCCATAAGTCATGTACATACGCAGCTGTTCTTTATACAGTCGCGTACATCCTCCCTTTTGGTGAGTATGAGGTTGTGGGAAGTTGTTGGGTGGGTTGTGAGTGTGGTTGGGTCTTCCTTGGGTCTGAAGTTGTCTATTGGATGCTTCTTTTGTGACCAGAAACCGTTTGTACTGATCTCAGGTATTACGTCTACACTGGCATATAGGTTAGGTTCACCATCGTTTGCATTTTGCATGACCTTATGACCATGTCATTTTATCCTTAGGTACGAACCCACTCTATTGTGTCATGTAACCTTCTTGCTGCTTTAGAAGTGGCATGATATGAGTGGTAGAGCCTCACCTTACATGGGTACCCTAGTTAGCGCCTTATTTTCATTTGGTGCCCATGCTGATGTTTCTCCTTTTAGGGTGTGGGAGCCCATTGTATAGTATTGCCATGACATTTCGCAACAGCCTCATACTCCTCTTGATCTTATGTTGGCCGTGTTCCCTCAGGATTCTCTTGTATCAAGTTGTGGATGCATTATCATAAGCTTTGCCTGTCTTATTGAGCTTTATGCCGGCTCCCCTGACATTGCGTTTCATCCATATAGCCCGAGCTTGTCTCATGTCTAGCCATGCAGAGCCTTTCTTTATATCTTTCGCAGCTTGATTCCCTTTTTACCGGGAGGGGATTTTCCCCCAAGTGTCGATATCCTACACATGTATCCTTGCATTGAGCATAGGTATGTTCCACTGCTTGGAACTAGTTTGTTTTCCTTTATGACACTCGTCCCCTCCTAGTTTGTAACTATAAAGCTAGTTTATTCTTTTTTCAAGCTTTTCAAATAACTGAAAAAGACCAAAAAAATCAAAAAACCAAAAATCCGGACAAGAAAAGATATTATCTTTGGCAGCTATCGAGTCGTGTCGCCTTCGAACAGAGCACTGTATATCACATCCATTGGTTGGGTTATAGTTTGACTTTAGGAGCTGTACTCATTTATATGAGTTTTATCTCCACCAACTGGTTAAGCTTCCAGTCCCTATGGAGCCTCTATTAATGCCTCCTGCATCATAGAGATGTCCCAGTTTGTATATCGAGTCTATGCTACCTTCATTCAGTCACCATACACCGTTATGCTCTTGTTCGAAGGAAGTTGAAACCTGAGTCGGCTATTCCTTAGTTATCTTGACTTTACATGTCAGCCATTCCCGGTACAGTTACTGGTTCGTGCACCTTATGATCTAGTTCTTCCATATTATACAGCCTTGCTGAGTACCTCATGTTGGATGATGGGGGATGCCCTAATGCCCTCCTTCCAGCAGATTTCATCCCATTGACTTCAGATCATTTATTCTGGGATTGGAGTCTAGAGTCATTTTGAGTGCCTTGAGACTTGCAGTCATCAGTGGCAGGTTCTCTCGCCATCGACATTTTTGGGAATACATCAATGTCCCCTGATCGATGGATTCTCTCAAGTGTTCGACCTTAACACATTTATTTACAATTGTTAGTTTGCACTCTAGTACCTTGATTCCCATTTTTAGTATTGGTGGGTGATCTTGCGTCTGTTAATGGTATACATCAATGACCGGTAATCAGACAATGGACTACTATGTTCGACCTCGACACCTCTATTCGCATAGTAGGACATGTACTCGTAGCGGTTTGTGTAGAAGACCTTCTAGATTGGTGGCATCTCTTGTATGTTACCTCTTTGATCGTGCCAGTGTTCATGAGATTTCAGCTCTCGTGATTTGTTCCAGTATATATCAGACATTTCCAGCCACTATGGACATCATGATCTATTGTATATCTTCAGTCTTTATGGAGATCATAGTCCTTTGTATATCTTCCTCATGGAGATTCTGATCTATGTATATTGTACGTGGCGATGACACATATGTTCTATCATGTTTCATGCCTATTCATGGCCATTGTACTCTTATGTATCCGGGACTGCTAGATGTATTTGCAGTTATATGCAAAGTTGTATTATGGTATTATGCTGATTGGGTGTCTGGTCTTCCATTTGGGTACCTTCATCACTTCACTTCTGGGATGGACTTATAATGTATTTTGGCCATCGTATAACCCCTCTGACCTCATACATTAGGGGGCATCTATTATAGATATTTTCACCCCACTAGGTGAATCACACATTGTATGGCCTTCCCCTGTCCCGCTGCAGACTCATTAGCCCCTATGGACCACTTTTTTTCTTTTGATGTATCCTTGACCATCCCTAAAAACATTAGAAAAATGATATACGCGGCCTTTTCCCCAATAACCACGTACATACGTGGATATTCCCTCTATAGTCGCATACATCGGGATGTGTACATAATCCGAAACTGTTGGAGCGTTCCTTGACTTGGATCCGACTCATATGACTCCTGGCCTTCCATATTCCTTGAGATCGCATGGATTCGACCTTTCAGTATCCATTTGAAAAGCTATATAAGGAACCCATTGAGACATTGAAAGCATAAGAGAGAATTGAGAGTATCGAAACTATAGTCCATTGTTTCCAGAACTATACTTGAGCCTGCATCCCTTTGTCCCTTGGAACACTGTTGTGTTCTTCCCAAGCTTACCCTTTGTTAGTGAGCTTGCTATCAGAGCGATGGAGGATTGAGGTGGTGGAGGCCCAAGTGGGGGATTCAGTTTCTCCGGTTCGTAGACGTGCCGTCAGAGGTTGTCACTTGTAATCTCTAATTCATATTAATAGCAATATCTTTTCCTGTCCAGTAATGTGTATTTGAATGAATATTGTATCCATTGGAATATGTCAAATGCTTTTACATTATTGATTATATATTCTAGAATATATCTAACACCATGAAATATAGTATGCTTGTATTGTTTACTTGTTGTTGAGGACGTGCTATAACAATTCAAGCTGAAGATTGGAAAGCTCAATGGGGATCTACTTCAACCGTCCGGAATAAGGTACGAGGTTCGATCCTTTAGTGTTAGATGTTTTTATTTCTATTGGATATTGGGAAAGATTGATTTCTGGAGTCTAGCTGTCTATTGTGGTACCCCAAGCCATAGGAATTTCTCTCCGTAACAGAATTCTGTGAACCGGAGAAACTGAATCCCCCACTTGGGCCTCCACCACCTCAATCCTCCATCACTCCGATAGCAAGCTCACTAACAAAGGGTAAGCTTGGGAAGAACACAACAGTGTTCCAAGGGACAAAGGGATGCAGACTCAAGTATAGTTCTGGAAACAATGGACTATAGTTTCGATACTCTCAATTCTCTCTTATCTCTCCCCCCTCTTTAATGTACCAAGGGGTTCCTTATATAGCTTCACAAGGGACAATGAAGGGTCAAATCCGAGCGATCTCAAGTCATATGGAAGGCCAGGAGTCAAATGAGTTGGATCCATGTCAAGGAAAACTGCAAAAGGATTTGGACTATGCACACATCCCGATGTACGCGACTATAGGGGTAAAACCCGCGTATGTACGCGGTTATCGGGGAAAAAGCCGCGTATATCATAGTTTATATAGTTTTGGGGATGGTCAAGGATACATCAAAAGACAAAAGTGGTCCATAGGGGCTAATTTTAGATCTATTCTAGCATATATAATCAATAATGTATAAGAATTTGACATATTCCAATGGATACAATATTCATTCAAATACACATTATTGGACAGGAAAAGATATTTCTATTAATATGAATAAGAGATTACAAGTGACAACCTCTGACGGCACGTCTGCGCACCAGAGAAACTGAATCCCCCACTTGGGCCTCCACCACCTCAATCCTCCATCACTCCGATAGCAAGCTCACTAACAAATGGTAAGCTTGGGAAGAACACAACAATGTTCCAAGGGACAAAGGGATGCAGACTCAAGTATAGTTCTGGCAACAATGGACTATAGTTTCGATACTCTCAATTCTCTCTTATCTCTCCCCCCTCTTTAATGTACCAAGGGGTTCCTTATATAGATTCACAAGGGACAATGAAGGGTCGAATCCGAGCGATCTCAAGGCATATGGAAGGCCAGGAGTCGAATGAGTCGGATCCATGTCAAGGAAAACTCCAAAAGGATTTGGACTATGCACACATCCCGATGTACGCGACTATAGGGGTAAAACCCACGTATGTACGCGGTTATCGGGGAAAAAGCCGTGTATATCATAGTTTATATAGTTTTGGGGATGGTCAAGGATACATCAAAAGACAAAAAGTGGTCCATAGGGGCTAATGAGTCTGCAGCGGGACAGGGGAAGGCCATACAATGTGTGATTCACCTAGTGGGGTGAAAATCTCTATAACAGTCTCCTTGGAGTGACTTATTCTCCTGAAACTCCGGAAGTTTATGAGATCTATGATATATCATCTTCTCATATATCTAATCCAGAAGAAGACATACGAATATATTTTATTGAAGGAAAAATCTCCTTCCATTCTACTCAAGCATTGTTCAAATATTCTTCTATTTTAAATTTTGTGCAAAGGTTGTCAGTGATTGCTTCAAAAAATGAAGAGGAATTTGAATTCTCTCTCTCTAATGTTGCTTATGGTGTGAAGAAAAGTAATACGTTGGATGTTTTGGAATAATTATAATATTTTAGGAGTGATCCATTAACTCTCATTGATCTAGAGCTTCTAGCAAATTCCTAGATGATTGATTGCACCAATATTCATAGTTTTGTTGAAGAAGGAGAAAATTGTGCATCTACCATCTCAGTAGAGCACTTAAAACCTTTTTTCCACACTCTTGGGTCTGATATTACCTTATTTAGATATGATATGACCCTATTTGGTTCAAATTTTAAGTTTCAAAAGCCTCCAATCATTATTGTAGTTGTTCTCATCAATTTTGGTGTGAAAAATCAAGTACCTTGGGTCTGTTTCAAAATTGCTTCTAGGGATTCGATGTTAGTTTTCTTTGATGAGTTTTTTGATATTATATTTTTTGAATCATTGGATATTTTAGAAGCTATATCATATTATGGAGCTCGAGCATTCACTCTCCATTGTCCCAGGACTTCTCTACCTTCCTACTTGATCACATGCTCATCTCCTCACAATACTAGTAAAGATGGAGACATCATGCATTCTCCTAGACACTTGCTCCTAATAGTTGGAGCTGATTTTACCTCACATGATTCGGTGTTCAAGGCTGCAACATATTAGTTTCTTGGGTTTACTACACATGGTTTGAATTCTCAAGCATTTTTTCTCTCTCATCGGTTGATCTCAGTTGTTACACTGAAATATTGTCATCATGATCCATGTGTCAACTTTATGCCTAATCCCTAAAGTTTCTCTGGATAAAGTGCATTAAGTTTCAAGTTTCCCCTAGCTCTTTTTCCTCCTCTAGGAGGAATGAAACTACTAATCCAAAGGAAAGGTGTGCCAACCCCTTGCTGGCACTCTTTCCCTTCATGCAAGGAGTGCCATTGGCACCCTTTCCCCTCTTGCAAGGTGTGCCTGACCCCTATGGTGCTCTGGCTCTTACAATAAGGTGCTCCAGTGATGTTTAGAGGGAAAAAATAGAAGTTTCCAAGAGCCCTATAGCTCTCATGATAATTCATGGGTATTTTAAAGAATTTTGATTTATGTTGATATTTTCAAGAAAACTCTTTCCCGACCATAGGTAGCTTCCATCGAAAGAGAAATGTGCATCATCATGTAGCTAGGGTTTGCATTCTTTTTACATTTCTTGTATACAACTCATGCATCCACTTAACCGAATAAGATAAAATTAACGATAGATTAGGATTAAAATCATTTAGTAACTGTGTGTAAGTTAGAGACGTGTTCCAATGTCTTTAAGCATGGAAGTTGTTGTTTTCCTACACTGCATCACGAGGGCTTGTAGTTCTTCCATGTACCAATCGGTATATTGAATGGATTTTCATGTACCTTTGGGTAAATATAAAATTACTTCATGTACTCAGTAGTATATCAGAAGGCTCCTATCGAGCAGTTGTGCATTAGGCAGCACCATTACGAAGTTGGGCTCCCCTGTACCTAGTGTATATTGGGAGACCCTCTTAGGATTCTTATGATCAGATGAGTTAATGTTTTGGCCTTCTTGGCATCGCAATGCACCGAGAACAACACTCTAGGATATTACTATGCATGTTTCAATTCAGGTAGTTGGGTATTCAGGAAAGGGTAGGGTCCCAATCCTCCTTGTCACATTTTACTCCTGGACCCTATGGTATATAGTGAATTGTGGAGCCTTGATAATCCTATGTGAAACCAACTTTTGATCCACTCCTATTCACACAGTTTTATTGTTTCTTTTAGGCTTTAGTAGTGTTTTATTTTTTGTGGTACTTTAGATATTCTTAGAGATTTTAGATACGGGATATTCTCCTAGGACCACCAGTCAAGAGACCCCTTTTCATGGTATGCCTTTTGTTTCTCCCCCTTATGGAGCTATTGGTCCTCCCTTCATAGCCAATTTGAGTCTTCCTGGATTGACCATAGGACTAACAGTATGGTTATTCTCCAATCATGTTATACCAAATACACCTTTTGTGTCGCATCATGGTCCTTCACCACATGAGCATGAGCCTCATGTTAACCCTTCTCCTTCTTCTTTGAATGTTGAATAAACTTCCCTTTCTTCCTCTTCACATGTTAAAAAATATGATGTTAGTAAACAGTCAAGTAATAATAAGAAAAAAAGGAAGGCTAAGAAGAAGAGAACTAAGCATAAGGTCACATCTCCAATCTATGATCGTCATGTTGGACACCCATGAACCATTGATCATAGTGTTCAGAGTGTTGAATTTCCCACAAGAACACCTCGTAAACCTAAGTTACCTTGTAGACTTTGCAAGGGTGACCATCTTCTGATATATTGTCTTGGTATGTCCCAGGTTATAGAAGTGTGGTCTGAGGCTTCTTAACACCAAATTTCATGAGTCTCTGGTCATCATACTAATGATTCCCTGTCAAATAGTGACTCTGTGGTTAAGAGTCAAAAAGGAAAGGCTAGATATCCTTGCTTTTTGTGTAAGGACATGCACCTTACTTACATTTTTCCTCTCATGTATAAAGCTTCTAAGCTATTGGAAGATATTATTGTTCCTCAACAACGACTTCCAATAAGTTATACTAAGTTGTCCCTTGAAATCACATTGGTTGATCAAGTGGTCAATCCAGTTCCATCCTCGGTCAATCCCACTCTTTATTTAGAGAGTGAAGAACAAATAGTTCGTCCCACTCTCCCTTTGGAGAGTGAAGTTCAAGTGGTCAAGTTGATGAGTGTTAATATTGAAGTAGTCTCTGGAACAATACTCATATTCTCCCTCTCTTTCAGTTGAGAGTGAATTGAAACCCGTTGAAGTTTTCGGAGTTAGTTTGGATTGTTCTACGCAAGAGAATTTTTTTTCTGTTTTCACAGAACCCTCTCCAAGTAATGAGGTTATTTCCTTTGTCTAGAGTAACCTAACAGAATCTCATCTTCATTCGATTGTTCCTTTCTGGATACATGTGCAAGTTAATAATAAGAGTATACGCTGCACCATTGTTGACAAAGGGGATTCTGTTAGTATTCTATCCCCTACTTCCTGGAAAGCCATAGGTTCCCCTCCACTTGTGCCAACCACCGATCAAATGATGAATTTTAATCAAATACCTACAACACCTTTTAAAGGGATCCTTGCTCATTTTCCTATCACTTTAGCACTAGTACAAGTGATCAATTTTGCCATGGAAAAACGTGGCAATATCCACGGAAAAGCGTGGATATTGCCACGTCTAAGTGTTTTTTGTTCCGTGGAAACTATTCCGTCGCAATAGAGACAACCCCTAATTTGCGTCGCAAGAGCGACAATGTTCTATATTTCGTTAGATGTCTAAGCCGTCGCTATATCCACGCCTTGCTGTCTCTGTATCCACGCCTTGCCGTCGCTATAGCCACGCCTTTCCGTCGCTATAGCCACGCTCTGTATAAGGTTTTAAAAAAAATGCAAATCCAAGACGTCGCTATATCCACGCCTGTCCGTCGCTATAGCCACGCCTTTTCGTCGTTATAGCCACGCTCCGTATAAGGTTTTTTTTAAAAATGCAAATCCAAGACGTCGCTATAGCCACGTTCCGTATAAGGTTTTTTTAAATGCAAATCCAAGATGTCGCTATAGCCACGCCATTCCATCGATATAGGCACACCTTTTTGTTGCTATAGCCACGCCTTGTCGTCGCTGTATCCACGGTTGGTGAAATTTAAAAAAAAAAATACTTGCAGCCGTCGCTTAAGCGACGGTATTTGAAATTTAAAAAAAAAAAATTACTTGGATTATCTGCAAAGACATATTTGAAGGTAAAATCTATAGTGAGATGCTCTTAGATTTGAAAACATAACAACGCTGGAAATCTGAGAAATCTTAAGAACATATGCTAGCTTTAAGCTTATAGAGTCTGTACTTGGAACTTTGACAAAGTTTAGAGGAATTGTGAGCAAAGAAAACACAGGGACCTGATTCTCTCAACTGTATCTTGAACATGCCCCCGGTACATTAATTTTTGATGCCTCTCAGTTGCAGTAATGATACTGATCAACCGGCTGAAGAAGCCTTGAAAAGAGTTCAAATCTAAAATATTAGGCCTTACCAGCCTCAAAAGATTGAAGAGCTCTTTAAAATTGTTCTGAAAGAGGGTGCCTGACAATAACACCCGTCTCCTCATATGTATTTGGGAAAGAGCATGGAGTATGTTGGTGTCCTTGTTGCGTGGGAAATGGCCGTCATCTAAAACCAACAGTCCTGGTCCCTCAAGTAGAATTTGATGGCAATATTGTGTCATTTGATTTTCTGATTTTTCACAGACTATACTTGAGAACTGTGAATAACTTACAAGGAGAATACTCTTCTTTTCTTTCCATTCTCTCAACTTCTGAAGCTGGTTGCATCTCAATGTTTCTGCCTTATTGGTTACATCATATAGGTTATAAACAGGGATCTCCTCCACTCCCCATTTTTTAAACTCTTTCATCCATGAACCCAAAATGCTTTTGGGTGCTACAATCAGTGGCCTTTCCTCTGGGTACTTAGTCAAAAAACTTTGAATAAAGCTAATCATAAGGAATGTCTTCTCTATTCCTGGTGCATGTTCCAAAATGCAGCCACCAGGTTCTTCAGCTATAAGGTTCTTTTGCAAAAAGTTAAATCCATCAACCTGGTGTGATTTCATGTGTTTTTTCAGACGAGGATGCAAAACAAGTTTCAGTACAGGGGTACTCTGCTCTGAGCTTTTGTAATTAAATGACTCAGCATTGTTGATCCCTAAAATAGTCCCCAAGTCCCGATTAGGGGCATGCCTGGAATGTTTTGCTGCTTTCCTAGCCTGTACAAATGCAAACAAAATGTTTTAGACTATGTTTTACACAATTTATTCAATCAAATATGCATTTGCAAATGAGTATGCAATCGTGCATCAATATTTACATTAGTCCCAGACATATAAATGAAGTAGACTCTCGAATTATATATATAAATACTCTAGATTATAACGGTAGATGAAGGAAACAACATCAAAAATGAAAATTATTAAAATGAAACACTAAAACTAAAGCAAAATAAACCACACTATACTAATAATCACATATGAGTTGACAGAGAGCAAATGTACACCATAATTACCGTGCACTGCAATTAATAATGAGGTATCAACTTCCAGCTATAGAATATGCAGTAATACTTGCAAAAAAAAGAAGGATCAAGTTCATAATACCAACCAGTAAAAAAATGGGGCAGAAATGCAGAAGTTAATGTATTTCCCGCTGGTACTTGAATGCATATTATATGAAAAAAATTTAATCTTGCAATAATTGGGTTTATTGTACACCCAATGCCCATAGTCAGAAGAAATGTTCAATCATATCTTGTGTTAATACCAATGTTGCATTTACAGACATTGCAGAAATGGCACGAACACGCTCACTGAGAAACATTGCTTGGTCAACTGGCACAACACCCAGAACAAATCTTTTAAACCCTAGATGGCAGTCCTAGGCATACCTAAGCCTTCAAAATGCAACCTGCGCCATTATATCAACATTCCTCAGCATTATTTAGTGAAACCTAGGCATGAATGAGAAGTTCTGCAATAAAATTGTCCTTAAATACTCAACGACGGTAGCCTCTGTGAGATAAACAATGGAGTAGAAGTTTGCATCAAAACAACAGTATAATGAATCTAAAATAATCAATAAACATCAATTTTGTTTAACCTTGGTTTGTACACTTATTATCCATAAAACAACCTTCAAATGGGCATTTTGAGGCATATTTTCACACAATGGCCCTAAAAGTGGTAAAACACAGTCACCTACAACAAATATGGGCACTTCTTTGGGATACTTTCATGAGGAACAACCATGGATCTTAAAAAATATGGATTGTCATGAGCATAATCAGTCACCTATAGCATTCCTAGGCACACCTACATGGATAATGGGCACTTTTCAACCCCAAAATAGTCTCATACAACTATGAAGAAGCAAAAAGCCAAAAAAATTGAGCATGTAACAGCCTCTAATAATCAATCTTGTGTGTGAACAGCAGTAGGAGAAGTGTGTGAACTTGTTAGGAGGCGTGCCTTATCCATCGAACTTGAAGAACACCTAGTAAATCAAGTTCTGAAGGTAGAGGATGGGAGGTTTTCTTATACTGATGATGCTCTTGTTCTTGTAGCTCGCATTCTTATTATAAGGACATCCACAGGGTCCAGTTTGGGAGATGACTCCTTAAGACTCAAAATCTACAAAGGCTGCGCTGGTTTTATTGTTGAGAAAGTGAAAGCTACATATTCAGGGTGCTTAAATATCCAAGAAGTTTGTGCAAGTATTCCATCCCTCTTTCATTTGGAAGTTCTTCTCATGGCTTTTCATTCTTCAAATGCATTTGAAAAAGTCATGCATTTGATTTGACCACCATAGTAGTATCTTCTATAGCATCATGCATTTGATTTGACCACCTTCAAGCCAATCTCACAAGGAGCTCTGTTCCTCCCAGAGGATCTTAAAGAAATCTACTGAAAAATTGAATGTATTACCTAGAAGAATAGTCAAAGGTAACTGTCCTATAGAACTTTAAGCATAAGAGGTATGATTTGTGCCTTTGTCCGATGCTGTTCATTTTCAACTAGAGTGTAGCAAATTGAAGTATATAACAAAATTTGTTTGTGATTTCTCTGTCCCTAAACTAATTTAGATTGTACAGAAGTAGCTTTACTGATAAGTAGAGCGATGAGCATTTAGTCCTTCAAAGTTAGGTAAGTTAGAAAGATCCTACTCATCTGAAAGATCAATAGTATTTGTCTTTATTATCACAATGAAGTGGGATTAGGAAAGTAAAATGTTATTCAGTCTCAAATTAAATGAAAATTAAAAATGACAATCGAAGGTAAATTTTGCATTTCAACATAAGTGCCACTATTCTGAGTATGTTGCATATCAATTGCAATTTCAAACATCAGTTTCAAAGGCATTTTTATCATGAAAATTTTTTCTCCTTCCGAACA
>LPNX010208303.1:5989-48598 GCA_001517045.1 Pseudotsuga menziesii
ATTCCTCCTCCTCATCATCATCGTCATGAACATCATCGTCACCATCGTCGTCATCATGATCAACATCATCATCACCATTGTCATCATCATCATCATCATCTTCATCCTCCTCCTCCTCCTCCTCCTCCTCATCATCATCATCATCAACATGCTCATCATCATCACCATCAACATCATGGACATCATCATCACCATCATCGTCATCATCATCAACATCAACATCATCATCATCATCATCATCATCCTCATCATCACCATGATCATTGGTCATTGATCATCATCACCATCCTCATCCTAATCATCAGCATGATCATTGGTCATCAATCATCATCACCATCCTCATCCTAATCATCACCATGATCATTGGTCATCGATCATCATCACCATCCTCATCCTAATCATCACCATGATCATTGGTCATCGATCATCATCACCATCCTCATCCTCATCATCACCATGATCATTGATCATCGATCATCATCACCATCCTCATCGTCATCATCACCATGATCATTGATCATCGATCATCGTCACCATCCTCATCCTCATCATCAGCATCACCTTCCTCATCATCATCATCATCGTCATGAACATCATCGTCACCATCATCGTCATCATGATCAACATCATCATCACCATCGTCATCATCATCATCATCTTCATCCTCCTCCTTCTCCTCCTCCTCCTCCTCCTCCTCCTCCTCCTCATCATCATCATCACCATCAACATCATGAACATCATCATCACCATTTTCGTCATCATCATCAACATCAACATCATCATCATCATTATCCTCATCCTCATCATCATCATCACCTTCATCATCATCATCATCACCATCCTCATCCTCATCATCAACATGATCATTGGTCATCGATCATCATCACCATCCTCATCGTCATCATCACCATGATCATTGGTCATCGATCATCATCACCATCCTCATCCTCATCATCACCATGATCGTTGATCATCGATCATCGTCACCATCCTCATCTTCATCATAACCATGATCATCGATCATCAATCATCATCACCATCCTCATCCTCATCATCATCATCACCTCCCTCATCATCATCATCATAATCATGAACATCATCGTCACCATCATCGTCATCATGATCAACATCATCATCACCATCGTCATCATCATCATCACCTTCATCATCATCATCCTGCTCCTCCTCCTCCTCCTCCTCCTCATCATCATCAACATAATCATCATCATCACCATCAACATCATGAACATCATCATCACCATCGTCGTCATCATCATCAACATCAACATCATCATCATTATCATCATCCTCATCATCATCATCATCACCTTCATCATCATCATCATCACCATCCTCATCCTCATCATCAGCATGATCATTGGTCATCGATCATCATCACCATCCTCATCCTCATCATCACCGTGATCATTGGTCATCGATCATCATCACCATCCTCATCCTCATCATCATCGTGATCATTGATCATCGATCATCATCACCATCCTCATCCTCATCATCACCATGATCACTGATCATTGATCATCATCACCATCCTCATCCTCATCATCAGCATCACCTTCCTCCTCCTCATCATCATCATGAACATCATCATCATCATCGTCGTCATCATCATCACCATCATCATCGTCATCGTCATCTTCATCATCATCCTCCTCCTCCTCCTCCTCCTCCTCCTCCTCCTCATCAACATGATCATCATCATCACCATCAACATCATGAACATCATCATCACCATCGTCGTCATCATCATCAACATCAACATCATCATCATCATCATCATCATCATCATCATCATCACCTTCATCATCATCATCATCACCATCCTCATCCTCATCATCACCATGATCATTGGTCATCAATCATCATCACCATCCTTATCCTCATCATCACCATGATCATTGGTCATCGATCATCATCACCATGATCATTGATCATCGATCATCATCACCATCCTCATCCTCATCATCACCATGATCATTGATCATCGATCATCATCACCATCCTCATCCTCATCATCACCATCACCTTCCTCCTCATCATCATCATCATCATGAACATCATCGTCACCATTGTCGTCATTATGATCAACATCATCATCACCATCGTCATCATCACCATCGTCATCATCATCATCATCCTCCTCCTCCTCCTCCTCCTCCTCATCATCATCATCATCAACATGATCAGCATCATCACCATCAACATCATGAACATCATCATCACCATCGCCATCATCATCATCAACATCAACATCATCGTCATCATCATCATCATCCTCATCATCATCATCACCTTCATCATCATCATCATCATCATCACCATCATCAACATGATGATGATCATCACCATTAACATCGTGAACATCATCATAATCATCCTCATCATCAACCACATCACCATCAACATCATGAACATCATCATCATCATCACCATCACCATCAACATCATCTTCATCATCTTCATCTTCATCATCCTCATCATCATCCTCCTCATCCTCATCCTCATCATCACCTTCATCATCATCATCATCATCATCATCATCATCACCATCAACATCATGAACATCATCATCATCATCCTCATCATCATTGCCATCAACATCATGAACATCATCATCATTCATCATCATCATCCTCATCATCATCATCACCATCAACATCATGAACATCATCATCCTCATCCTCATCCTCATCATCATTATCACCTTCATCATCATCATCACCATCAACATCATGAACATCACCATCGCGAGCGTCGTCATCATCATCATCATCATCATCATCATCATCAACATCATTGTCATCATCCTCATCATCATCATCATCATCATCCTCATCATCATCTTCATCATCGTCATCACCATCAACAACATGAACATCATCATCACTGTCATCGTCATCATCATCATCCACAACATCATCCTCATCATCATCGTCATCATCAACATCATTGTCATCATCATCATCATCATCGCCATCATCATCACCATCGTCACCATCGTCATCCTCCTCCTCATCATCATCATAAACATCTTCATCATCATCACCACCATCATCACCATTCCCATCCTCATCCTCATCCTCCTCCTCATCATCATCATAAACATCTTCATCATCACCATCATCTTCATCATCACCATCATCTTCATCATCATCATCATCATCATCACCACCACCTTCATCATCATCATCACCATCAACATCCTCACCATCATCTTCATCATCATCATCACCATCATTACCATGATCATTGGTCATCAATCATCATCACCATCCTGATCCTCATCATCACCATGCTCATTGATCATCTATCATCATCATCAACATCGCCATGATCATCATCACCATCGTCGTCATCATCATCATCGTCATCATCATCATCATCATCAACAACAACATCAACATCATCATCAACATCATCAACATGATCATCATCATCACCATCAACATCATGAACAGCATCATCACCAGCGTCATCATCATCATCATTATCATCATCAACATCATCCTCATCCTCATCATCATCATCATCAACATCAACATCACTGTCATCATCAACATCACTGTCATCATCATCATCATCATCGCCATCATCATCACCATCGTCACCATCCTCATCCTCCTCCTCCTCATGAGCATAAACATCTTCATCATCATCATCATCATCATCACCATCATCACCATCCTCATTCTCCTTATCATCATCCTCATCCTCATCCTCCTCCTCATCATCATCATAAACATCTTCATCATCATCATCATCACCATCATCACCATCCTCATCCTCATCATCACCATCATCATCACCATCATCATTGATCATCGATCATCATCATCAAAAGAGGCATGATCATCATGTTCATCATCATCTCCATCTTCATCATCATCATCATCTTCATCACCATCATCATCATCAACATCAACATCATCAACATCATCATCACCATCGTCATCATCAACATCATCATCACCATCACCATCATCATCATCAACATCAACATCACCTTCCTCCTCATCATCATCATCACCTTGATCATCATCATCAACAACATGATCATCATCATCACCATCTTCATCATGAACATCATCATCACCATCATCGTCATCATTATCATCATCATCAACATCACCATCATGATAATCATCATCGTCTTCATCACCATCAGTATGGAGGGATAGAGTAAGGGAGAAAAAGGAACATATAGGGAGGGATGCAAGGAGAATGAGGGAGGTATATTTAGAAAGAGATAGGGATATGTAGGGATTTATGGCGCTATAGAGAGAAACATTTATATGCATGAAAAGAAGGGAATACTAAAAACATTTGTTTTGTTGATAGCCATAGAAAACATTTGGGAAGTTATGATCTTATTTGTTGCCCTAGCCGTGCACCCACTCTATTAATTGTGTTAACCATATCGCGTGAGCATTATACTTATACAAATCGCGTACCTGTTTTTACTCTATATAACGCGTGCACGTTTTGGAACTGTAAAAACAGTGAATTGTTTTTGTCCAAGAGCAACTTCACTCTGTTTTTATGAATTTATCCAATTACCGCGTGTTTTTTTTCAGAAGCACGAGCCCGCCTATGAAAATACTCACAATTTACATATTCTCCATCATTCTTTTTGTTATGCAGGTGCAACATTGAGGATATCTTTCATGGTTGAGGAGCACACAAGATAAGATATCAAGCTTCAATGTCATTTCATGGTGATGGTGGATATACAAAATTGTACAAGAAAATCAGCTTGAGGAACAATTTATGATTTAACTTTCATTTGCTTATTATTCAAGAGAACCAAAGGTAAATTTTCCCATTCATTATTGTTTTGATGGGAAATATGAACAATTGAGAAGGAAGATTGAAGCACCTTGAATGATCAATAGTTATAAAGCAAGTTAAAGGTTTCAAAGCTTGTAATTGAGGAGCAACAAAAACAAACTATATTGACATTTATCATTGTGGTGATGGGGAATGTATGTAATCGAGGAAGAAAATCAGCAAGGAAGAAGAGACCTCAAGAAGTCATCGAAGAAGAGAAAGAAAAGAAAAGAATAGACATGATGAATCGGAGGCTTTCTTTGGAAACTAATCCAAATCCAATTATAGAGGATACGGCGGTTCATCCTATTAATCCAGCACAAGAAAAAAGGAAGCATTCACTAGAGGGACCTTCAATTTCCACAATAGTTGTTGAATAAGCACCCCATGGAAGTATTCAAGAAGCAAAACGTAGGTGCTCATTAGGGGATGTTTCAAATCCCACATCAAGTCAAAGTGATAAGTTACCATCTCAAGACGAAGCTCATGAAGAGGCGTTGTACATGGAGCCTACTGTTGAAGAGGCATTGGACATGGAGCCTACTGTCGAAGAAGAAAATATTATCCGGACCATCGATGAGGATGTTGGACTTCCACCACCCAACTACCAGGAAGAGAATGAAGGACAACAAGTTGCTACTAAAACACCAAAGCATATTGTTGAAGCACTAGATGATAGAAATCCAACCCCCTTACCTCCATTAAAAAGCACACGTCGAAGAACTCCAAAGCGTATACAAGTTGATGAAGGACTCCTCAATTCCATTGAAGGTATGCTATCTAAATGTAGTATTGCTTATCAAACTCAACAGATACTAAATAAATATTTTGTTTCTAAATGTGATGGAGATAAATGTAGATTATTTTGATCATTGTTAAAATCTAGGGCCATGAATATTGTTAGGAAATCGTTAGGGATAAAGATGATAAAGCCTTCTGGACCAAGTTCTCATATAGTTAAAAGCTTAGTAGATGCCTTTGGTAAAATTGGTAAGAACACACGGTCAAAGGACCGCAATGCGGCTCGTCATGTGTTGTCACAAGCAATTGTAAATAAGAACACCAGGGTCCTTCATTTTCTCAAGCCTACATCTAAACTAGTTAATTTGAATGTAAAAACCCTCCGTAGGTATTCTATTAGAAGAGAACATCTTGACACAACCGCCCAGACAGATTTTTGGGCCTTTATTGGTCGGTTGCCACGTTGTGATATGAAGCTAGTTGATGCAGTAAAGGGACTAGTGCAGAGTTTTTGGCATGATCACACAAGGCCTTCTTCAAACCGGAAGGATCTACTAAAACTGAGAAGGGGTTCAAAGGACCGTGAACCACATATTAAGCATCTTCTTGATATAACACATACAAAACTATACGAGAAATTTAGGAATGAACATAGACAATTGAATTTGGGGAAAAGATCTTTTGAGAAATGTAAGCCCTGGTATGTTAAAATAAATACTCTTCGTAACACTTGTTGTTGTAGATACCATGTAGAATATGAATATTACTATGAAACATTTTTGTACATTCGTCGTGTGTTGCATACTAACCATGTGCAGGATTGCTCCTTGACAATACCACCAACCTCATCAAGAGAATTCATTCATAGTATCATGTGAAATAGCCCTGAGGGGCAAACTTACTATGAAAAATCCTGTTTGGATGGAACTTGCTCCAACTGTGCTGGAATGGAATTATTGAGCCAATGTATGCACGAGACTGGAGACAATGAATTTGGGAATATGGTTACAGACATGAAAAGTTTCAAATATAACAGCTATGAAATAGTCCCAGGGAAAGAAAGAAAAAAAATACAATTGGTCACTTCTTAGGTACATGCATTTATCTATAAATTTATGTTTTCAACAGTTTCATTTCATTCCTTACTTACAAAAAAACCTGATATTGAGATCATTTTGTGTCAATAGGTACAAGTTAGTGTCTTCGTCAAGGAATTTATTGAAAAGACACGTCAATATGTTCAGCATGTCCACTTGGCACGATGGCAGGATGAGAAGTTTAGAATATGCAGAGATACATTTCCTCGTGGTACTATACTTTCAGTTGTTGATTTTCCCAAGAACTACACTCTGCAACCTCAAAATGAGATCCAAAGTTAGTATTATCACTCTGAGCAGGTTTCCTTGATGGTGCATATCACATATAGGCATGGCCCAAATGGCAGTGAAGAGCAAAGAGAAATTCTAAAAGAATATCACTTCTACATAAGTGATGATAGCTGCCATGACTTCCACTATGTATGTCATTGCTTCATCATGTTCGATGATCATTTGAAGGGTAGGAACATACAGATGGATCGACACTGGATTTGGTCTGATGGCTGTGCTGGTTAGTTCAAAATGCACGCATATTTCAATGGTTGTGTTCATTGCATAAAAACTACAAAGTTCCACATATGTGGAACTATTTTGAGACTGGGCATGGTAAAGGAGAGCATGATGGAGCCGGAGCATGTGTCAAAAAAACCCTACGAATAGAGGAATTGAAATTATCTACAATATCTACTATTTGAAATGATCAATGTATAGTTAGGTGGTGCACGTCAGTAATGGGAGAGGAATCAACTATGCGAGTAGAATCCACAAGAAAGAGACATGTGGAGGGATTTTTTTGGGAGGTGGTAGACATAGATCGTTCACATGCATGGGAATGCAAGACTGTTCCTGGGACTCGTGGCTTTCATTCGGTTCGAAGCTCTGATAACCCAGTATTTGAAGTGTGGACCAGAAAACTATCTTGTTTTTTTCCTCCTTCTTGTGATGGTGATTGGGATGTGTGTGAATCATTGGATTGGGTTGATGGATGGGATCACATTGTTGGAGACATTTACCACCATACACACTCTTTTTGGTCAAATTAGCCTAGTTAAACCACTATCCTAAGTATAATTGACATTAATTGACATCATCCACTCACACCCACGCCTACCTATAGTCAAGGAGGCTAACTTAGCCTTCTTCTACAGTCAAGGAGGCTAACTGGAGCACTCCGGGGGTGATCTGAGTGATATTAATGCACCTAATTGCTAACTGGTGGTTACAATCAGTTCAACCGATCAGTTAAGGTGCCTCCTCTCATTAAATATATTATTTAATGATTATTTATTATTATTTAATTATCTGGAGTCAACAGGGGCGCCTCCACCAACTTCTAATGATCAGTTCAGCTTCAGTTGACCTCATCGGTGTTCATTGAAGTCATTGAAGCACTAGCACTTGTTGGTTGGATTGCTATGACATGTGTTTGATCTTTTTCAGTTGAGATTCAGTCATTTATTGCAATCTGACGTCAGTTAGGGTTTGGTGAGCCAATTAGGGTTTTGGTCAAGTTGTTAACAGAATCTGAACCAATGGCTTACAGTCAATTAAGCTAGACTCACTCATTGAATTCGAATGACCTCCTTAGGTATTCGAATTCCTCATTGATTCAAGCTATTGCTTGACATTGTTATTGAAACCATTCATTGTTTATTGAATATACAGAGAGGAAACCATTCTGGTTCTGATTAACACCATTTCTAAGTTATTTTTTAATTATTTCTTGATGAGATTGATTATTTGTTCCTAGATCAATGTGCAAGATTAATACACATATCACTTCCACTTGATCGGTGTGCAATTGTTGAGTTAACTCCATTGGAAGAAGACCAATCGTCTATTTCTATAGATTTTGATCATGTATCAGACCTTGTACAACCTGGTATGATGCATTTCCTTAACATTAATGGCCTTATATCACAGGAAAAATATTTGCTCATATACCTACAATCATACTATGCAGGATACATATACGCAGTGGTTGCCTCAAAAGATAGTGAATGGGGTGGTGATTACTGGTTGGCACGTTGTATAGAGGGAAAGCAAACTCTCATTATGTCCATGACTGATGATGAAAACAACCACTTCCCCATCGGGTCTATGGTTGATAAAGGTGAATATCTTACACATGACAACAATGCAAGAAAGAAGGGTGGATATGTTTACAAGGATTACAAACCAGATGCAAGTGTGTATCACTTTACAAACTTAATCATTGGTACAAACCTTTAGGTACGAATAATGCCTAGTCGGAATTCATCGAAGGTACCCTAATTCTTACCGGATACAGAGCACGAGAGACTAATGGAGACCATCATTATAAGAGATGATTCGAAGGGCTTGGTTGTATGATAATAGGTGGGATCTAGCATGATGAGGTATGTATCATAATTTTAATTTTCCCATGTATGTTTCTTATGAATATGTCAATTTTGTGTTCTTGTACGCTACTTCTTACCGGATACATAGCACGAGAGACTAATGGAGACCATCATTATAAGAAATGATCCAAAGGACTTGGTTGTATGATATTAGGTGGGATCTAGCATGATGAGGTATGTATCATAATTTTAATTTTCCCATGTATGTTTCTTATGAATATGTCAATTTTGTGTTCTTGTATGCTACTTCTTACCGGATACATAGCACGAGAGACTAATGGAGACTATCATTATAAGAGATGATCTAGAGGCCTTGGTTGTATGATATTAGGTGGGATCTGGCATGATGAGGTATGTATCATAATTTTAATTTTTCCATGTATGTTTCTTATGAATATGTCAATTTTTTGTTCTTGATATGCGAAATTTTCCATAATGTTGTTTATAAATATGCCAAAAATTCTATTGTATGTCAAGTTAATGAACATGCCAAATTTTACGTATGATCAATAAACCATATATGTAAATCATATGAACATTTCAATATCTCATTCACATGATATACATAGCATTAGAGTACATACATGTACCTCTGTAGGTCATACCTATCAAAGTTCTTTGTAGGCTCTCTTACAGGACTAAAACCCTAATTTTTCAAGTAGGTAATATTGTCAATGTTTTCAGCCGATATATACAACTAAGATGATGGAAACAAGATGCCAAAATGATAAACTTATGTTTCAAGGCTTGTATAATTTCCTTCTTGACAACTCACCTCTTATACCTGCATGCCCATTGCCAAAGGGGTAGTTCCTAGTAGTGTTGGAATTTCATCTCAATTTTTTTTATTTAAAAGTTTAATTCCTACATAAAAGATAATAAAAGATAATAAGAGATTTGTGCCAAAGCTAGAGAATGTATTTCATGCCAACGAAGGCCAAACTTGGTAAACCCTATCCCTAACTAGGGTTTATTGTTTAACATGCATGGCCCATAATCATAACCCTACCTAGGAAACCCTAATCTTATCTTACTATCACAACTCAATTCAGAATCAATCTAATGTCCAGCTCAACTTTTTCAAATCTAGTGGACTTATGCTTAAAATCCAACTCGACCGTGAAGGTGTGGCTAGCATTCCCACATAACAGGTGCCTAAACACGCTTGCACGACCCACCGGAAGCCCTTTTTTATGCACGGTTTCCATTCTATGCCCCGGGTAGGGATTCAACAGGTGTCCCTGAAAGCCTGTAGGAGGTGGGATTCAACATGCCACAGAATCATGACCGTTACTCGGATCGATGAACCGTCAGCTCCGTTGGATTCAAGACATCGGGATAGTGCTAGGGTGGCCCTCTAATCTGGTTCCATGGAGAAGAGACCATTATTTTGGTCAATTTTGGAAACTAGGGTTTTGCTTAGTAAGTGAATGTGAAATTTTTGCACATGGGGGTCAAATTCGCATATTGCTCGACCATGAAGGTGTGGCTAGCGTTCCCACATAACACATGCCTAAACATGCTTGCACGACCCACCGAAAGCCCTTTTTTATGCACGATTTCCATTCTATGCCCCAGGTATGGATTCAACAGGTGTCCGTGAAAGCCTGTAGGAGGTGGGATTCAACGTGCCACAGAATCATGACCGTTGCTTGAATCGATGAACCATTGGCTCAATTGGATTCAGGACATCGGTATAGTGCTAGGGTGGCCCTCTAATCTAGTTCCATGGAGAAGAGACCATTATTTTGGTCAATTTTGGAAACTAGGGTTTTGCTTAGTAAGTGAATCTGAAATTTTTGCACATGGGGGTCAAATTCACATATTGCTCGATCGTGAAGGTGTGGCTAGTGTTCCCACATAACAGGTGCCTAAACATGCTTGCACGACCCACCGAAAGCCCTTTTTTATGCCTGGTTTCCATTCTATGCCCTAGGTAGGGATTCAACAGGTGTCCTTGAAAGCCTGTAGGAGGTGGGTTTCAACGTGTCACAGAATCATGACCGTTGCTCGAATCGACGAACCATCGGCTCCATTGGATTTAGGACATCAGGATAGTGCTAGGGTGGCCCTCTAATCTGGTTCCGTAGAGAAGAGACCATTAGTTTGGTCAATTTTGGAAACTAGGGTTTTGCTCAGTAAGTGAATGTGAAATTTTTGCACATGGGGGTCGAATTCGCATATTTCTTGACCGTGAATTTGTGGCTAGTGTTCCCACATAACACATTCCTAAACATTCTTGCAAGACCCACTCGAAGCCCTTTGTTATGTACGGTTTCCATTATATGCCCCGAGTAGGGATTCAATAGGTGTCCCTGAAAGCCTGTAGGAGGTGGGATTCAACGTGCCACAGAATCATGACCGTTGCTTGGATCGATGAAATGTTGGCTCTGTTGGATTCAGTACATCGGGATAGCACTAGGGTGGCCCTCTAATCTGGTTCCATGGAGAAGGTACCATTATTTTGGTCAATTTTGGAAACTAGGGTTTTGCTGAGTAAGTGAATGTGAAATTTTTGCTCATGGGGGTCAAATTCTCATATTGCTTGACCGTGAAGGTGTCGCTAGCATTCCCATGTAACACATGCCTAAAAATGCTTGCACAATCCATCGGAAGCCCTTTTTTATGCACGGTTTCCATTCTATGCCCCGGGTAGGGATTCAACAGGTGTCCCTAAAAGCCTGTAGGAGGTGGGATTCAACGTGCCACAAAATCATGACCGTTGCTCAGATCGACGAACCGTCAGCTCCATTGGATTTCAGACATCAAAATAGTGCTAGGGTGGCCCTCTAATCTAGTTCCATGGAGAAGAAACCATTATTTTGGTCAATTTTGGAAACTAGGGTTTTGCTCAGTAAGTGAATGTGAAATTTTTGCACATAGGGGTCAAATTCGCATATTGCTCGACCGTGAAGGTTGGCTAGAGTTCCCACATGATACATTCCTAAACAAGCTTGCACGAACCATGAAAAGTCCTTTTTCATGCACGATTTCCATTCTATGCCCCAGGTAGGGATTCAATAGGTGTCCCTAAAAGTCTACAGTAGGTGGGATTCAACGTACGATAGAATCATGACCGTTGCTCGGATCGACAAACTGTCAGCTCCGTTGGATTTCGAACATCAAGATAGTGCTAGGGTGGCCCTCTATTATGTTTCCATGGATAAGAGACCATTATTTTGGTCAATTTTGGAAACTAGGGTTTTGCTCACTAAGTGAATGTCCAATTTCTGCACATATGGGTTGGCTTTGGAAATTCCTTGACTGTGAATGTGTGGCTAGTGTTCCCACATGGAACATGCCGAAACACACTTGCACAACCCACTGAAATCCATTTTTGATGCATGGTTTACAAAATCACGAAATGACTCCTTCAATCGTAAAATCTATAAAAAATTGGGAACATTACACATAGAAACATTCTTCGCCACACATGTATAATCACACTTAAAAGACTGAACCATGAATATCTCAAGAGCCTTGATAAATTTATAATACAAAAATAGAAGGCCTATCTATGGCCTGTTAATGTACATGTATCAAAAACATATTTGATGTACATGTACAAAAAAAAGTACATCTGTCCTGGACCGCACCCCTATAATCTAACTTCAAATTGTACATACAAATACATATTTGTCCTGGACTAACACATCAAAAATATAACTTTCTCTTTTTCTACGAAGAGTGTGCATCTCTGGAAACTGCAAACTAATGACAATATTTCTTGATCAGGTAACTGAACTAGTATTGTCCATCAATAACAAAGTTTGAAAATTTAAAATATGACTCAATTGTAAATAAAACAAAGACTCACTGCATCCATTGGGGGTATAGGTGCCTGTGGTGTCAAGGGTGTAGGTGCCTCTGCTGTCCTCCACCTTGCAGCGAGCCTCTCTGCCATGCTTCTCTGCGAATAAAAAAAAATATGTCAATTATCTCAAGAATTATCAACATGTACATGAAATCATATTAGCCAAAGAGGTCAATTGGTTTGACTTTCCATGCGGAAATCATATTAGCCAAAGAGGTCAGAAAGTCAAATCCACCTTAGTCCCTCAAGTTTAGCCATACATGTGTGTCAACAAAATTTTATCTAGAAGTCATTCACGAAATGTGAGAGAGTGTTTGAAGAGTTTCCAAAATAAAGTTTTATATGGAAAATTGTTATTGATATGTGTTCTATTAACTATGAAAAAACCAATACTAACTACTAAAAATTTCTAAGCATGTGTGGTGATGATGTAAAAATACCCAACCATTAATGCCTCATAATAGTTTTCCTTTATCATTTTGTGACCCCAAAAGGAAGAGAAATTGACACCTTTTAATTGTCATCAAGACCATGGGAACTCATCATACATACTTTTAGTTTGATAGGAGAGGTCAAATTAATAGAAGAAGTTGGATGAGCTATTACAATGTTATCTTGAGTTGTTATGAGAACCTCATCAAATCCATCCAATCCATTCGATTGAACATGGGATGGACTTGAAACATAAAGTTGTTATTCCAAACAAGGCTTTATGTAGGGCTTCATTCTTCAAAAATGGAGAAATTAAGGGGCCAAATCAAGAGTTGTTGGATAGATGGCACATACACCCCTCCTCACTACAGCCTTATGACCCTAACATTGTATTAGTTTGAAACATAGATGGCATGTTGACTATGTGTATATTATTGACTTGAATAATATCACCATTAAAAACTAATATGTATTGTCACATGTTAATAGCCTATTGCATTTAATTTTTAGAAGTGAAATTATTTAGTAAGATTGACCTCAAGTTTGGTTAAAGCCATAATTTGGATGCTTACAACTATAGAATACGTGCAAGGAAACCTTCAATATGTGATCACAAGGACCATTTGAATCAATGGTGATGTCATTTGCCCATATTGATGCCCCTACAACATTTACAATGATGCAAGATGAAGTGTTGATCATTGTCTTGATTCATTCATGATCTTGCATCTTAGAAACATACATGTTTTACCCAATATGATCATTTACATCATAAACCAAGTATTTGTAGTGTTGCATGGAGACAAATTATTGATCAACATAAATAAATGTACATTTAAGCAACAAGAAAATTTTTATCTTAGATTATGTCAAAATCAAAATGGATTGAGCATTAAATTGAGGAAGATTTTAACCATTGTTGATTGGATAGCATTGAACAATATGGAATCACTTCTTATATTTCATGAGAATGGTGAGTAACCTAATATATTTTACAGTGCATATTTCCCATGTAGCACATCCACTTAACAGGTTGAATCGCACCTATGTTTCAAATGGGGAGTCATGCAACAAAACTTTTCAAAGAGATTAGACATTGGGCACCGGTTACTCTTCTCCTCACATTAACTAGCATTAATCAGGCCTTCAATTTCAAAGTAGATGCTTCTAACAAGATATAATTTATACGCATCACGGTAGACCCACCACAAACCACTTTGAGACACATAACACTTTGAGATATTTTTGGAAATTGTTTTGAATTATTGATTGAATAATCAAGAAATGTATGTAATTGTGATATTATTAGTTAGTAAGAGACAATCGTGCACAATTACCATAAGTCTCCCTAGTTCATCTAGACACAAATAAATTTTGATTATGCATTTCAACTAACACAAATAATTATTTACAATAGTTTAACATTGTGATGAATTACCATAAATGAATAAAAAATACAATTGTAGATTTTTTCTATTGCAACCATTGCAACATCTAATGTCCTCATGTGATTTTTTCATGAAGATAGGTGAATTCATGGCATATGCTTTATAAATTTGACACTTTGTGAGATTGTTGCAGTCATAGAGATGTGCCAACACATAAAGCTTTCATTTTATAGATATGCTTTCAAGCACATAAAATTTTATTTTCTACATACACACAACTTTCTCTCATTTTATAAGACATTGATTTTTTCGGCGTTTCATTTCCCTGGCTTTGGGGGTATTTTCACTTATGTGGATATTTAAAAGTTTGATGTAGCTTATTTTCACTTATTTTTCTAGACTTGATTTCATTGCATAAACTTATATTACATACACACAACTTTCTCTCATTTTTGAAACATATGGAAGTTCTCTTTGGTGCTTCTTTTCCCTCACTTTGGGGGTATGCTAGTTTTAAGAGATTATATATATTATACTCATGCTTATAGAATTATTTTTTATTAGGATAATAGGTGTTGAGATATTATCTCATTTTTTGGACTTGCTTGAGTAGATCAACAAGATTCACTTGAGTGTAACAAGTGTATAGCCTAGATTCATTTCACGGTGGTAATATATTGTTATTCTTAAATGTATATTGTTATGTTTAAAATTTTTTATCATATGAATGTAATTTGCATAAAATATTTTAGGATTATTGGAATCACTTTACATGTATTGTACTTGCTTGAGTTATATATTTATTTTTTAAATCAAATAAATATTTGAATTAATTTTAGGATAATTATATATTAAGTTATGAAAGGTTAACTCGCAATATTTTAGTTTGAAGATGGTTCTTTAAGACTTTTATGTTCAAGTAAAATATGTTAAGGTTTTATTATTAATATTATATAATTCATTATCAAATTATAGATTATTATAATTTTTCCTCATGCTACTTTAAAGGATTGTATTAAGAAAATTCATTTTGTTTACCTATTGTTTTTGTTGTAAATTTGAATTAAAAAGAAAATATTTTATGGAGAAATTTGGAATTGATGGATGAATGGAAATATTTATATTTATGGATGGGAAATAAAGTTGCTATATGTATGGAAGATTCTAGAAATCTTCTTGTGATATAAAATTAATTGTGAGGTAGAGATGGTTGTCATGTGATACATTATGAATGTGAGTTATTATATATTTCCTTATAGTCTAAATGTGATAATTAGAGTATCTTGTTATTCCAAGTAATTCTTATTCAATTTTATGTGTACAAAGGAGTTTATCGTAACTAGACATTCAAGTTAGTTAGGAGAGAGATTAATAAATGCTAAATCAAGAAGATCTTATAAATTATTTCAGTATCATGTGATTGCATTTTCCTATGTGTCGTAGGATACATTACACTCTTGATCGGATGTGATAATTCATCCTTGTCATAATAACATTAGAGTTGGGTAGTGGAGATAGGATCATACCCTAAATAAAACTAAAAATAAAAAAAATTGGGTCGTTCTTAAGGATCATTACAACTATCCTTTTTCCATAGTTTCCCTTAGCTAGAACCCATTTTCAGTTCTTTCAATTAGGGAACTAGTTTTTGTGGTAACACAACTCAATCCATGTTGCCACCCTGTTCTTATTCACTTCCAATTCTTATGACATACTTCCTCCCTAGCAGTACCAAATTCTTCAAGTTGTTGTAAGTTACATTTTTGGCAACCAAAATTTTTTCCACTATTTCTTTTGACTCATAGCTTGCTTCAATCATCTTTCCTAGATTAAAAAACCCATTTATAATATCATTGTAAGTGATAAGAATAATTGAAACCCCTTTCCATTCTCAAGATAATCAACCTTATTTTGTGATTAAGAGATTAAGATGCAACTAAAATTTAGCAAAGCTATAGTTTTTTATCTTCTTAGAAATTGAAACTAATGAAATGAAGTTTTCTCAGAAAATGAAAGTGATTAAATGAATTTTTTTGAGAAACTAAAGGCCATTCAAAAAAATAAATGTGAAGCTATCCACTATAGAGTTTCTCCAATGCCATGTGTTTTTCACCACCATGATTTTTTAATATGGTTCTCACTATCTACAGGAATTCCCATATCTACCAAGCATTGTACCTTATGTTCCATTATTCTAAGATGTGCCCCCTTGGAAAAAGTTTGCTTCAAATAGCAAGCAGTGCTTACAAATTCTTCATTGTCTTTAAGGTATTGTTCTACCATGAAAACATCTTCAGGATCATTAGGCTTTGGTGTTGAAAGCAAGGTTTACCTTCTAAGGATCATTAGGCTCTGGTGTTAAAATAAAGGATTTCAAATAAAGTAAGGTTTAGGGTTTAGGGTTTAGGGTTTATCTTCTCTAGAATTGTGGATGACATTGTCACCTTTTGATTTCATAATATTTATGTTGAAATATTGTAACTTCGAAGAATATTCTATATGTATGCTTTGTGGTCCCCGATGGTCCTACCAGGAGAACCAATTGTATTTCTTTATACTCTGATGCTTCTAATCGGAAGAACTAATAAGATTCATGAGGTAGTCCCCTCAAATTGTAAAGGTGGGTCATTAGCAACCCAGTTGTGGTTACTCGACCCTACATGTCTGAATTAATTATTAAAGTGAACGGACGAATATAAATAGAGGTGTGGCGCTTCTCATTTGGAACACACACACTCACTTGTGTAGCGCATTAGTGAAGGAGAGAGAAGTAGCTGGAGGAGGAGAAGGATGTGAAGTAGCATCCATGATGAAGTGGGACTTACACCAAATGGATGTGAAAACAGCCTTTCTGAATGGTGTGATTGAAGAAGAAGTGTACATAGAACAACAACAAGGATTTGAAGTTGAAGATAGACATACTCACATAGGCAAGTTGAAGAAGGACCTGTATGGCATAAAACAAGCTCCTTGAGCTTGGTATGAAAGGAAATATAGTTTCCTCATGAGCATGGGATTTACCAAGAGTAAAGCTGATCCTAACATTTACCTCAAGGTTGTAGAAGATGAACCTGTCATCCTTCTACTATATGTGGATGACTTATTCTTGACAGGGAATGAGAAACAGATTATGGAAAGAAAGAAGAAACTCACAGAAATTTGAGATGAAAGACCTTGGGTTAATGCATTATTTCCTAGGTCTGGAAGTATGGCAAAGTTCAGAAGGAATATTTCTCAACCAAGGAAAGTATGCAGTAGAGATATTGAAAAGATTCAATATGTTGGAATGCAAAGCCATGGCCACACCCATGGATTCCAACCTGAATTTGTTAGCTGATGACTCATCAGAGTTAATGGATGTGACTCAATACAAATAGATCAGTGGTCATTCATGTGCTTAACAAACACCAAAATTGACATTTGTTTTGCTGTGAACACTCTAAGTCAATATCTAGTTCAACCTAGACAGGTTCACCTGGTAGCTGCAAAACATGTGATGAGATATCTGAAAGGGACTATAGACTTTGGTCTATACTATGATGGTAGCCATGAGTATAGATTATATGGCTATACAGATGCAGATTGGGCCAGAAGTATCTCAAATAGGAACAGCACATCAGGTGGATGTTATAGTCTGGGATCTACTGTGATTTCATGGTTTAGCAGAAAACAGTCTAGTGTTGCTCTAAGCACAGCTGAAGCAGAATATATAGCAGCTTGCTCTGCTAGTTGTGAAGCCATATGGCTTCGAAAGTTGATGTTAGGGTTATTCAACCTAGAGTTGGACACTACCGTGATTCTATGTGATAACCAAAGTTGTATAAAGATGACAGAGAACCCAGTGTTCTATGACAGATCGAAGCACATAGAAATCAGGTATTTCTACATTCGAGATATGATGCATAAGGGAGCCATAAAGCTCCAGTATGTGAGTATTGATGAACAAGTTGTTGATGTGTTGACGAAGCCTCTCTCTTGGGTAAAGTTTGAACACTTTCGATACAAGCTTGTTGTTGTTCAGAAAGACCTTCGTCGAAAGGGGGAGTAGTGGTGTTGCAGTGGGATTGTATCATCCCTGGGAACTTTCCATAAAGTGATCCAGTGATCTCGGTCCTTGAGAATGAAGAGGGATTGTATCATCGTGGAACATATGTCCATAATGGATCTGGTGACTTTGGTCCTTGAGAATGTGGCAGGATTGTATCATCCTTGAACTTCGGTTCAGAACAGATCTGGTGACTTCGGTCCTTGAGAATGTGGTAGGATTGTATCATCCTTGAACTTCGGTTTAGAATGGATCCAGTGACTTCGATACTCAAGAATGTGGTAGGATTGTATCATCCTTGAACTTCAATTCAGAACAAATCCAGTGACTTCGGTACTCGAGAATGTGGTAGGATTGTATCATCCTTGAACTTTGGTTCAGAATGGATAAGGTGACTTTGATACTTGAGAATGTGGTAGGATTGTATCATCCTTGAACTTTGGTTCAGAATGGATCCGGTCACTTCGATACTCGAGAATGTGGTAGGATTGCATCATCCTTGGACTTAGTCCTAAAGTGATAGGGAGTGATTATCCTGTAATCAATTTGGTGACTTCGGTTGTCAATAATGTGGTGGGATTGTATCATCCCTGGACTTTAAGTCCAAAAGTGATCCAAAGACTTCTTTGTCTTTGTACTGTGGATTGCAGGTTGTTGCTGATGATGATGATGCTTCTGATCGAAAGATCAGAGTATGATTATGATGATGTTCCTGATCGAAAGATCAGAGTGTGATGATGATGATGTTTCTAATAGAAATATCAAAGTGTGATGATGATGATGTTTCTGATCGAAAGGTCAAAGTGTTGATGTTGATGTTGCTGATAGAAAGGTCAAAGTGCTGATGTTGATATTTCTGATCAAAAGGTCAAATTGCTGATGTTAATGTTGATGATCGAAAGGTCAAATTGTTGATGATGATGTTTCTGATCAAAAGGTCGAAGTGCTGATGATGATATCAATCAAGCAGTCAAAGAGTTGTTGCTATTGAAGATTGAAGATGAAGACTAAAGTACTGATGATGATGTTGTCGGTCAAAGTGTTGTTGTTGTTGTTGAAGAATGAATATGAAGACTATATGATGTTGAAAAGCTTCCAATGATTTATAGATGTGTTACCCTGATGATGTTGATGATGTCCTCTATCTCTCTCCTACTATTGTTGTTGTTGATGTTGTTGTAGAATACCCTTCTCGTTAAGGGGGAGTGTTGAAATATTGTAACTTCGAAGAATATTCTATATGTATCTTTTGTGGTCCCCGATGGTCCTACTAGGAGAACCAATTGTATTTCTTTATATTCCGATGCTTCTAATCGAAAGAACTAATAAGAGTCATGAGGTAATCCCATCAAATTGTAAAGGTCGGTCATTAGCACCCCAGTTGTGGTTACTCGAGCCTACATGATTAACTGGAGCCTACATGATTAACTGGAGCCTACATGTCTGAATTGATTATTAAAGTGAACGGACGAATATAAATAGAGGTGTGGCGCTCCTCATTTGGAGCACACACACTCACTTGTGTAGCATATTAGTGAAGGAGAGAGAAGTAGTTGGAGAAGGAGAAGGATCAATCTTCGATCAGTCTTTTGGTTTTACCTTTTATCTTTTGGGGCATCTATATTGAGGAAGCTTTTGTTGGGTTTGTTTTCCCAGGATAAATCTGTGTTGTTCTTGTGATATGGTTTCTTTCAGTGATCCTGTTTATATGCTTTTGTTATGAAATTTAAATGAAATACTGATGATTTAGCTTATCATATGGAATGTTAACAATTTATAATTGTAATTGGACTTTAACTTGATAAAATATATTCATCGCCTCTAAGGAATTGTTCTACCATGACGACATCATGAGGATCATTAGGATTTGGTGTTGAAAGAGAGGCTTTCAAAGAAAGTAAGGTTGCTCTTCTCTAGAATTGCGGATGACAATGTTACATTTTGATTTTATAATATTTATACTTGTAATCATACTTTAACTTGAAATAAATATCAATGGCTTAATTTCAGACCACCAAGTCTCAAAGCTTCTTTCATAATTGATGATAGCCACCACCTCTAGGATTAGCTACCGAGGTTCTCACTCCCACTTTAGACTTGTTTTGGGTGACAATACAAAAAATCAAGGCATTGGCTCATCTTATAGAAATTGATAAAACATTTGTTGTTTGACACTTTATAGTTATAGTATGCCTATTGATAATGTGCTTGGCTCTCATTGGCTCCTTAGCTCTAAACCCCAGTAGTTGAAAAGTACAATAACCCCAAAATATTTGCTTTGCCACTTTTTTGGCACTTTTCCATAAAACGATGATTAATTTGCATCGACTCATGGTAAATTTGAATTAATCCGATTTTTTCGGATTGCCAACAAACCAAATTGTAGAATATCTACACAAAAACCTATTTTACCTTCCTACTATATATACTTGATACTTTGTTTCTCTATTGTTCTTAGTTCAAACGAGTGCAATTTGTATCCTAGTCTATGGTTGAAATATTTGCACTAATTTTACAATTCCTCTAAAATATGATACTTTAACCAATTTGGAGTCAAAATTTTGTTCCTTAAAAGGTCAAATAGATTGTTTGATCATGGTTTCAGTGTCATTATCACATATTGGTATTTACAATTTTGCTTGATGCATATGATTTTCTAATGAACATTTTACATGTTCAAATCTATCACACTATGTAGTTATATTAGTCAAAATATTGATGTGCAATTACTTCATTATTGTTTTACATGTGTGTATATTTTTCAACATCATGTATATATATTAAAAAATGCATAATCACTCTTTGTTAATTTTTCGTAGAAGCAGTGCATCGTTTTTTGCTTTTCGAATTTATTTTCAATATTTATCATGAGGCTTTAATGTCAGGACTAAGAATTGGACTAATAGTAGCTACTATTCAAACACTGTATGTAGTATACCTTATTGGTTGCACGGGCAAAAAAATACTTGTAGTACACTCTTATTTTTTTAATATATCCCTGTGCATATATCTATGAAATGTATTTACGGTTTTTTTTCCACGGAAAACATATATATACTTTTTTACTACTTTTCATGCTTAATGGTTTAGAGGGAAAGTAAGATTGATTCAGTTATGTACCATTGTTTCCTTTTCTTTTCAATAGAAATGATCATTTCTCTGAGAGTTCTCCTCTTTCAAACAACAGTATATTTATACTCAATTGTTGATATTCAAAATTCAAGTCAGTTTAATCAAGGGGCTAACTTGAATTTCCTTTTGGCGATTATATTTTATATTTTCTCTCATATACACGAAAAAAATGCAGACACTTTGTCTATGCACATTGCTTTTTCAGTTTTACTATTTATCATATGAATGAGTCAATTTTGTATTCCGGCATGCCATTGCTTATAATTCAGAAAATATGTGAAGACACGCTGATGAGTGGATTTTCTTCAAATATAGTAAACTTCAAGGAGGATGATATGTTGCATCTTGCCAGTTTGTAAAATGAGAACTAAAAAGAAATGGCAAGGAAACCATGTTTTGAAGGTTGATTAGAAACATGCTTCCCCTTAATATAATTCTTTGTTTATTTCACTTGTCAGTTTAACAAGCAAGTTCATGCATTAGTTACTTTCTAACCTACACACTTTACATTTTAAAGGTGGTGATGTTTCACAGCTTTTCCCTATGATGACTAAACCTACCTGATTTCATTTTTTTTAAATATTGTCTTTCATTTTGAACATAATGGCCCATTGTTGGAGCCTTGCACTAGAAGATTTATAAATGGCCAAACATCTAAATGGTTAACAACAACACTCATTGATCAACCCTAAGATGAAGCAAAAGTGGTTGAGTTAGTTTGTTAATAGGAAAAATCATTAAAGAATTGCACGTTATTGTACTTAAATATTCAGGATGCCCATTTGAAACGATTTCAACATTTCAATTACAATGCATTCTTCTGCTTATTGCTCTTCTTATGAAACCCAAGTTCTTTCCAGTTTTGGGGAGTTTATTGATGGTCATAGTTACAAAATAAGAAGTGAAGAATACACGAGCCTTCACTCTACGATTCAACACCTATACAAATTCGCAAGATTACCAAACTTATACAACATAGAATCCACGAAGAAATACATGTAGTATTTGGATTAGAAGAGATTCAACAATAAAATTATACTTCAAATGACCTGGAGTAATGCACGGTATTTGGAAAGTAGTCCACATTATTAGTATAACTTCAACCATAAAATTGTATGTGAAATTAGATGTAGTAATGCATAGGACACTGAGATGGAGGATATCAAATTGAATGTCAATCTAACCAAGATACAGAATGAGTATTTTCCATGTAAAGAATACAAAGTGTTTTCAGAGTAAAAGTTATTGTTAATACGACGACATTTAGCTCATTTGAGCCCATACCTCAACCAGTAAGTGAAGTTTTCCAAAATGCACTTACAGAACATTGGAATCTAGATACATTGAAGAAGCTTAATGAAGCTAAGAAAGCAAATAAAGATATGGAGAAACATGAATATATTTATCAGAATTTGGAAGATGAAGAGCAAGATAAAGGTATGCAATGTCAATTTTATTACATATGATATTTAAGAAGATATTGGATAGAAAGGTAGAAAAAATGACAATCATATGGCTCATAAATTGTCAAGTAGGTTGCTCAACGATTTTGGTGCATTATAAGTGAATGCTTGAATCTGAATAAAATTTATAGTAAATGAAAGAAGAAAGGACTTTAAGATGCTAGATGGTGGCTTTATTTGTTTTTCAAATCAATGTTATGTTACTATTCATTTGATTACCAATTTAATTCTTCACTATTATGTGACCTCGAAGGATATTACAATTTTAATTCTCCACTATTCAATTTCTAGCTTTGTCTAGATTGTTTGTCGTATCTTAGTGATTAAGAAATTTATGTTGTATACAGTGAATTCAAATTATGACGAGGCTATGATGCATTATACCAAATAACTTAGAAGGAATCCTTTGGATGCAAGGGTAAGTGGTCTTATTACCGTTTGTATTAGTGCTTCCTTGATTCCAGTGCTCATGGAAGTTTCCTATGGTTGATATTTTGGTTGATTAATGCTTTGCACCTGTAAACAAAGGCCTACATTAACACAACACTTTTTACACAAATCTTGGATATTTTCCAGAAGGTATTAAGGAGGCAAATAAGTGTATTAATCTAGATCCATCATTTACAAAACACTATGCAAGGAATGTTGTTGTTTGGTTATTCATGAAAGAATGTGACAAAGCCTTGGAAACTTAACATGTAAGCTAGATTTCTATTGTATGGTATTCTAACTGTAATATTTTTTGGGTAGTTTAAGTGTCTCTGGCCTATTTTCGTTTGTTTCTTTGAGATTGCACGGAAATTCCATATGTTATGTATCCCTGCTTTTATTATCTTTAGGTACTTATACTATAATTTGTGCTCATGAATTATATCCTTGTAACAGGAAGGTGTCAAACGTGATGAAAACAACTAGGAACTATTAGAAAATGTTCAAAGGTATGATAACTAGTCTAGGAAAATTCCCTGATATAACCTTTGTGTTTTCAAATTATGTTTTGTAGTTAAATTATTTTAATACTATTTATTTTTGTTAAATATTGTCTTTGATTGCAACAAGTTATTTTACTAGAAAAATATAGGCTTAATCCTATTATATGTTGCATGTAGATGTGTCACATGCCCCAATTTACAAAAACAATTTAATGATATTTGAGGAACATTGTGTTAAATTTTATGCTAAGTTGCAATTGATGATCCAATGGGGTCAAGAATATTTAATGTAAAATCAGAATATTTTATTTATAAATAAATAATTGATGAGACAACGGCTTAGGGAAGCTGTTAAAAGAGTGCTTACCGGTTAATTGGTGGAGGAGACTAGGTGGAGAGCAAATTGACAAGTGGCGGCATCCTCAAACCACTTCCAACTGTTGTAGGTGGCAACTTCCCTATATGTGTGTTCATGATTCCCCAAGAAAGTGGAAAAAAAGGAGGTGGCTCATCAAAGAAAACTGACCCAGAAGACCTCGACATCTTTATAAAGTTTCCCATTGAAGAGAGTTGAGGCTGCTCATTCTACAGAGGTGATCATTCAGGGTGAATGAATTTACTCAAGAGAAATTCAATGGAGGGGATTACTGAAGTGTGTTTGAGGGGTTAACTGCTAAGACTGAACTAGTTGTAGCTTCTAAGATGTTCAAAGTTCATACTGTTGAGAGCAGATTTTGATTACTGACGTAATTGGACCAGTCAGGTGACAAAGGTCTTACAGTCGCATTCGCCACTCAGTTCTCAGCCAAGAAGACCAGGAACAAGATTGGGGATCCTTAGGAAGCGTTGTTTGAGCACTCTCTGGGATTTTAGTTGGGAGGAACAACCTCCTTAAGCTGTTGTCATCTTGTCATCAAGAGGTTCTATTTTATTTGTTTACTGTCTTTAGTTAAATATTTCTTAGTTTTCTATTACATGCATGCTAGTATTTTAGGTTTTATGAAGGAAGAATAACCGAGTTATGATGGATTCATTAAAATTATAGATTATATTAGAATTAGAAATGATCATGTGAAAAGTGAAATAGATAGAATTAAAATTTCCAAGCTGTATTTTTCCACACCTGACTCAGGTAGTACTATAGTACAACCAGGGTTTCTTAGGTTAAAGAAATGATTCTTTTATTTGAATGAGAACAGTAAATATATTTTACTTCATTTTTTATGAATTTTACTAAATAGGAGTACTAAATATTATTCGTATTTATTTACTTCAGCTAAACTAAACAAAAAAATACGTATGAAAGAGAATAGTAATAATATTATTATAGAAGTCATTCCAATATTAGTATTCTTATGAAATATAGATATTATGGTTTAACTTAAGTAAAGTAAGCAGATTAGCATCTAAAACCATGTAAAAGGATTGTGTAATTTTTTTTTATAAACATTGAAGTTCCAGACACTGTGTGTCTTTATCTAAGACCAAAGGATTCTTCTATAATCCTTTTGAAATGACAAAAAATACTGAAAGATAACAATATCCTAATTTTCAAGTATGCTGCACTAAACCCCTAATTATTTCTTAACTAAGAACTAGAAACAAGACTGTAAAAAACTGTTTAAGAACTATTAAATAAACAGAGCTAGAATCAAACTAATAACTGTAAGTAACATTATCATCCATTATCCTATATTTAAACAGCGTTAAGAATCCTTTAAGTATAAACAAGGACATTATAAAACTGTAGGGTTATACAGTAATTTAACCCTTAAAAAGCTGAGTTCCAGAATTAAAAATCATCTCATAAACAGTGCTTTAAAATTCATTATAATACAGAGTATTAATGGAAACAATACATATGTAAATTATTGACAAAATAAACCAATAATAGTAACCATTCGTAAATATAAAATCCTTATACAAGGATAGGCTTATAGCCTATAGAGTCAAAGGGTCGAAACCCAAACCTGCTGTTAAAACTGAATATGCACAAAAATCTTTTATATTAAACTGTAGCAAGATACATTATTGACAGGAGAAGTAAAACCCAACTCACTTTACAACCCGACTGTTTTCACGGTTTTTGTTTTACTAAGCTCGCTGTAAAACTGAAGTAACACTAGACAGAGGCCGATAAGCATCTCTGAGTTCAGAGCTGGGATCTTTTTAAACTTAAACAAAAACATTTACATTGTTAAAGCTGTAAGGCTAAAAACTTCATATAAAAACCATATCTACGTCGCACCTTCAAGAGCCTGTGTTACCCAGCACAAAGTATCATCAGGGTTTTAAATAAAACATGGATATACTTTAAACAAACTAAAAATCTTAACCAACAAGAGAACCGAAGCCATGTATCTAGCACAAGAACCATTTCCAACAACCCAAAACTGCATGCAGGGAGAACCCTCGATGGGATCGAGGCTTACTAGATGGAAGCCCACGAGAAGACTAATGCATGAGCTTGCTTTTCCACCCATATCTTGGAGTCAGTAGCAGGAGCATGTAAAACCAATTTAAAACAACATTTAAACTTTGTTTTCTTAAATGGTAAAAAAACGTAGTAAGGTAAATTAAGTTGTAAAGAGAAAAGGAGATAGGTAAAGTTACTTGTGAAACTAAAAGTTGAAGTCGAGAAGAAATGGCAACACCAGCTCGATGGAACCGAACCGAAAAGCAAGAACCCTTAAAGCAAACTCTGCAACAGAGACAACAAGGAAACCTACTCAAGCTCACAATGCAAAAGCAATGGACGAGCAGTTACAAGAGTAAGACCATTATAGGCTTTGAGCCACTTGAAGAAACCAACAACCACTCTCACAGTGTATTCTTCACTTACAGCACAACCTAAACCTTAACCCATGATACCAAAGATTTCCATTACGGCATTGCAAACTAAAATGCCCAATGATCAAGGAGGTTGTAGGCCTCTCATGGCCGCAAGCTCACAACTCGGCCAACAAAGAGAAAAAACCTCAATCCAAAAATGACAAGGAATAGGGTTACAGCAATATAAGTCAACCAACGTACGGAGGAGGCCCTGTCCATGTGCCCTTCCAAAAATCTCAACAAGTGTGGGTCGAATTCTAATGTCAGCACTGCACAAATGTTTTAAAAATGTATCATTACCAAAACCTTATAACATATGATTGCCATAAATGAAAATCATGCCATCGCTTATAATAATAAACTAGTTCATATGATTGCTAATAATATCAATCATGCCATCAAATATATTATGCCATGGAAACTAGTGTAGTATTGGATTAAAAACTTATAAGGTTTGTTTGCCATTGTTTCGACTACATTATAGTAGTTGATAGGTAGGTAATACTACCTTAGAACATAAGTTAACTCAATTGTTATAACTTAAACACTGTTAGGTTATAAGACAACATAGTATTATAAAATTGAAACAATAATTGTATTATGGTTATTTGAATACTATCAACACAACTTGGATATTAATTGATCCAAGAAGATATTCATACTCGCAAACAAATCAAACAAGTGTGGTATTGTTTTAGAACTAGTAAAAGAAAATAGGGTATAGATATGAGTTAGTTTATGACTTGTTGTAAACTGGAAAAGCCTTAACTTCTTCACATAAAATATTAATGCTGATAAATGAGGGAGTCTTCAAGAAAACTGAAGACCAACTTAATTTGGAGAATTTTCTCATAAGAAGCTAATCACTCATTATAAACTTTACAATAAAAAACATAGGAAAATGTTCATGCATAAAGAGAAGTACAGTTGAGTATTGAAGTAAAAATAGCTGCAAGATCACTAATTAGTCGAAGTAAACATGAACCAAAACCATGAGCTCTATGCTCACTATGGGAATTTATAAATGACCATGTACTATAAATTTGTAAAAGATAAACACCATACGACTGAAGGAACCTTAGTAACAACTTACTCTTTTAAAAACATTGATTATGTTATGATGGAAGGTCATGATGGCCTTAGTTATAAACACTATCATAGATTCAGAACAACGGAAGAAAATTTACTTTACATCCTTGGAGACTAGCAGCTTAAAAAATCCTTTTCTTATACTAGCATCTTAACATGCTAGGAAAGTACTTTTCTCGATGAATTTAAAAGAAACACCTACATGATCTTATGCTTACCTGCTAAACCTGTAAGAACCAGCAGTCCATTTGAGTTAGCAGAATGCTAAGTAAGCCTCGATCTTAAACAAGATTTCTCACCTACTTGACAAAAGTAAATCATCAATATATCTAGCAGCAACTAAATGCAAGTCCTCTTTCTAACTTAGTTAAAAATTAAAGTTGTTAAGTCATTAATAAAATTAACACAGGTGTTTAAGATTACATCCTTGTGTACAGATTTCTTTTATTGAAAAAAACCCTTAACTTTTGTTAAACTGTTTCATTTTCCGCTAACCGCTAGCAGTTACTAAGCTGCGAATTAAGACATTTTATGTCACTTTAAAAATTTTAAATTTTTAAGAAATTTTGAGTTATTACAAGATGTGTTGAGCAAATTAATTAAACCAATAAGGGGGACATAATCCTGAAGGAAACGAGGGAGAGACAAGTGTGTTTCTTTAAAAAAAAATTGTTTGTATTCATCTAGATGCTAGGTTCAGAATTACGAGATTACTTTAGTTATTCCCTTGTCTTGAATTTGATCATGATTCTAAAAGTGGTATGCTATTGATTAGTGTGCATTTGTATTGTTTGCAGTCCAAAGAAATGCAAGATCCCAATATTCAACATAACAATTTGGATCCTGTCATGAGACATGTAATGTAAATTTTTTAAGGCTAATTCATTATTTGTATGATAGATCATAGTATTCTTGTTTGTTAAAGCTCGAATTTGAAAATGTGTGCTAGATGGTGCTTGGTAATTCAACATGGACATAAAAGAGTTGATACTAAATATTTTGGTGTTGGGTATATTCATCTAATTAATGATGTCCCTTTTCACATATACTCATCAATTTTCAAGAAAACCTAAAGGAAACACAAGATCATTTGAGGAATCCTTAAGCAATGCATAAGACTTGGAAGCTTGTGAGTGTGGGTATTGTGGAAGTGATGATGAGGTCCATTGTTTTGATCAGAAATAATTTCCAGTGAATTTTTTTAGAATGCTCATCTTTCCTTTGTATCTAAAAGAGACGTGAATAAAGTGCCAAATTTTACTCTAGAAAATGAGATTTGGATTTTATGTAATTCTTGGAAAACCATTCGAACACATAGTTGTACTCTTTGATAGGTAGAAACCCTTGATGAAAATTTGGTAAATGATTTGTCTGCTTTTTTTCTTTTCATAATAGCATATCCAAACATTTTATCTTTTAATTAGCATTGAGAAAACCAATTAATGTAACAATAAGCAATCCTGTCTAATTGCTATATTAGTGCATTTCAAAATATCATGAGATGATTTCAAGCTGAATTGGTCCTTACATGTCTGTGTTATGATTGATTTTCTAGAAATGACTGATTCAAATCCCTCTTTTAAAATCCATTATGTCCTAAATACAAAAGGGCTAACTAGATAATCAAGTGGTAATTTAAAATATGCAAGATAATGGACTAGGATGGTGAGAAAATCCGTCTGAATTTGGAATTAAAACAATGAACATAAAATAATGTGCCATACTTCCATGTGTTCCATTAGATTATTATATTTGGCATCATTTGTTAATGACAATCTCAACATTTTCATTTACTTTATGTGGAATCCACAACAATTATGCTATGTAACTCTTCATTCTCAAGAAATCCATGTAATTTAATTCGACCATTTATGTTATTATTTGTCTCTTGATTTCAATGACAATGTTCCCAAAAAATATAATAATGCATTACTTCCAATATTTTTTGTTTTTCACTCCCATTGTTAAATATTTGTTAATAGATTGTTGATTGTGGATCACTTGAATTGGGATCTTGAGCGTATTGGTTAATGGATGGGTTGAGTCCCAATTCCTTTGGGTATATGCCATGAGGGGCTATCTCATGGAGCTAATTTTTATTTACACTTTATGATTGGTGGACCCTTGTCTTAAACGATATTCAAATAAATTCCTTATGAGGAGATTGATGGAGTTTGGCTCAATGATAGTAATTATTTTAATATTTTATTTAAAGAATAGAGTGAGAAAAGGGGTTTTGAAAAGTGGTTAGCATTTTTCTATTATTATAGGTCCAACCACTTCACTTTTGGGGATGTCTTAAGACTAGAGTGCAATGTAAACTTGTTTCAAAAATGAAATCACTCTGTAATGGGGAATGCGAATGTGATTTTGACTTCAACTATCTTGAGCTTAGGAGAAAGAAGGGGTATGTGTACAAGCACACACCCCTGTAAGAAGCTTGTGATACATAGAAGAATCCTATAAACAAACAAAGCATCCACTTATAACTAAGAGATGAATAAAGAAACTTGTTTTCGGGGCATTAAGCTATAGGGTGAAATAATGATGAATCAAGGCAACAACGATGAATCAATGCAACAAGAGACAATTGTAAGAAGTAAATGTTGAGCTTAATGACCAAGCTACCGATTTGTTGAGGTTGAGAGTTTTCTTGCCTCTAAAATGAGTAATTCATTGGGTTAAGGTGGTAGATTGCATATTTTTCTCCCAACACTTCCTCCAACAGTTTTCTCACAAAAGGAAACAATGCATATGGGTTAGTCGACACTTCCCAAATGATGGTGGTAAAGACATGAAGCATACATTGGAAGGTACAATCAGAAATGTGTATTAGGAGAGGGTCCAACAAAAATATTTTTCTTAAAGAGTTTTAGTTTCGTACTCAAAAATCTTGGAGAGGAGTATTTCTAAATGACTATAATTTTGATGAAATAGAAATTGGACCAAAATTTTGAAACTTAGATCTTATCCTTAACACTTAGAGCCTCATAAAGATGAGAGATTGTTTCAGTCCATGGAGTTTTAGGAAAGGTCGCGCTGTGTTTCACTATGGAGCTCATGAGAGTTAGTTATTATTTAGCTATGTGGATCTTATGGAGTTGCAGGAAAGATGTGTTTCACTATGGAGCTCATGAGAGTTAGTTCTTATTTAGCTATGTGGATCTTATGGAGTTGTAGGAAAGATCAATAGTGTGTTTAATTATGAAGCTCATAAAATTTCTTATTTAGCTAAATAGCTAAATGTAGATCTTATTCTTTTCACTTTTCAACATCACCATAAACCAAAATTTCACCTAATTGGCATTGATCATTACCTCCAGAAAGTCTCAAAATAAGTAAACAATTTCTTTTGTTTTGCTAACAATTTCTTAATGAAAAAGAAAGCGGGTCATTTTCAAGTGAACAATATCTATTTTCTTCATTATAAAATTAAAGAATATCAAATATATATTCAAACAAAATAATAACAAATTGATTGTTTTTAATAAAATTAAAATAAATATTCATTTTGTTTTTCATTTATTTAATATTTATTATTTTAAAAAATAAAATATAAATATAAATCGACTATCTACATAGAACTTTTTGGCAAATATTGGAATATCATTTCTCTTATATCAAAATCCAAATAAATGTCTTTAAACTTATTTTATTAATATATTATCCAAACAAGTACACCTTCCACTGGGATAAAAGCTCGTTAACTCTCTTTAAACTTATTTTATTAAGAAAAATCTCTGTTAATTAACATTTTAAATTTACCACCCATTAAGTCTCAGATAAAAATTAACAGATTATTATATTTTTTTATTTTAAATTTATTAGTTGTTTATTCAAAATATCAGCGATTAGTCTTAAGTAACGGAAGTACTTCTCATAAGTACCTTTCATTCCTACCAATAAATGGTTTACAAGCAGACCTGGTAGTGGTAGAATAATACCTAAAAAGTGGAATAAAGTTATAATAGTTTTCTATTTTATTTTAAAATTAAAACTGTTTTATTTTAATAGAAATGTTACAGTAGATTTGTGTGTGAAAGCGTTATAATTTGAGTATGAATGTTTTTATAGTTCTTAGTCACTGTACAATAGGAAAGAAGAAGGTAGTAAAATATATATAAAAAATTTAAAACGTACTTAGAGCCCGCGGGAGACTTCGACGAAGTAAACGTACTTCCCATGAGCATTCTGGTCTGTTTCGGGTTTGCTGGCAAAATAGCAGATCATGAGCTTTGAGAAAGTGTTCGGCGATGTCGGGAGAAGAAACTGCAACGGCAGGCAGTAACGGAGCCGAAGCGCAGAAGAGACAGAATGGGACCATATGCACGAAAGGGTCGATCCTTCATCTATCAACACAACTCATAAGGATCCTTTTGGAAGGGTGGGTCTTTGATTATTGTCCTATTCAACATTTTAAGGTCTTTTTTAAGCTATGGTTTAAAAAGGATTTCTTTGGTCCAATGGTGAGCTATGGTCTAAAAAGGTTTTCTTTGGTTTAGTGGTGATAATGAAAGGGTTGAGAGTTTGGAAAAGCATAATTGATTGATTGAATTGATGAGAGAGATTCAATAAGAATTTGTTTAAGCACTCACTTCTGGATTTGGTTGTTGTCTTTGATATGCAGGTTAGTATAAAGGTATTGGCGCTCAATGCACATTACAGTGGCAAATATTTGAAACAAATTCAACTTGGGAAGTAATGTTGTTGTATAAACACACTTGTGGTGTTGTGACCTAGTTACATAGGCATAAATTTTAATCATATGATATGCAGTACACACCATAGTGCAATGACTCTTGTTGTAGACATAAAGTATTGATGTAGTTGAGGAGATAAACAATTTGCATGGAAGGCCAATAGTTAAGACAAATAATCTTGTTTGTCTCTTCCAATTTGGAAATTTGTGTACCTTGTTCATTATACACAATATTAAATAGACTAGAAGACTATTAAATGTTTGTGTCCCGATGATAAATGACATATCATGAGATTGTGAATACTTGAATAGTTAGTTACTTGCATATTTTTCTCAACATCAAGTTGTCCATACCTTGTAACACATTGTCACAAACTTAATGATGATTTGGAGTTGCTTAGTTGTCAATATAAGCATGCTAATGTTTGTGTGAAAGAATATATCATCTTTTTATCTGTTCACTAATTAATTTGAACAAGATAGTGAATAAGAAATATATTTATGGGTTTATGTCATGAACCCTACTCATTGGTTGGCTCAACAAGAACAAATATTTGTGTCTTAGAAAAGTGCAACAGGGAGTTTTCCATATTAATTGATTGCATCTATGAAGTAGAGATCAACATAGTTCCGCTAAATGTGTGTGGGGTTATTTTCACTTATCCATACATGTGTTAGTGTGATGCAAATATCCCCTAGGGTTAGGTCAAGTGGTTTGACTTGCCATGCTGAACTCATATTAGCCAAAGAGGTTAGAAAGTCAAATCCACCTTGGTCCCTCATTTTTAGGCATACATGTGTGTCAACAAAATTTATTCTAGGAGTCATTCACGGAATGTGAGAGAGTGTTTGAAGAGTTTCCCAAATAAAGTTTTCTATGGAAAATTGTTATTGTTATGTGTTCTACTAACTATGAAAGAACCAATACTAACTACTAAAAATTTCTAAGCATGTGTGGTGATGACATAAAAAGACCCAACCATCAATGCCTCAATAGTTTTCCCTTATCATTTTGTGACCCCAAAAGGAAGAGAAATTGACACCTTTTAATTGTCATCAAGACCATGGGAACTCATCATACATACTTTTAGTTTGATAGGAGAGGTCAAATTAATAGGAGAAGTTGGATGAGCTATTACAATGTTATCTTGAGTTGTTATGAGAACCTCATCAAATCCATCCAATCCATTCTATTGAACATGGGATCGACTTGAAGCATAAAGTTGTTATTCCAAACGAGGCTTTATGTAGGGCTTCATTCTTCGGAAATAGAGAAATTAAGGGGGGAAATCAAGAGTTGTTGGATAGATGGCACATACACCCCTCCTCACTACAGCCTTGTGACCCTAACATTGCATTAGTTTGAAACATAGATGGCATGTTGACTATGTGTATATTATTGACTTGAATAATATCACCATTAAAAACTAATATGTATTGTCACATGTTAATAGCCTATTACATTTAATTTTTAGAAGTGAAATTATTTAGTAAGATTGACCTCAAGTTTGGTTAAAGCCACTAGATGCTTACAACTAGAGAATATGTTCAAGCCAACCTTCAATATGTAATCATGAGGACCATTTGAATGAATGGTGATGTCATTTGGCCATATTGATGCCCCTGCAACCTTTTCAATGATGCCATATGAAGTGTTGATCATTATCTTGATTCATTCATGATCTTGCATCTTAAAAACGTACATGTTTTACCTAATAGGATCATTTACACCATAAACCAAGTATTTGTAGTGTTGCATGGAGATAAATTATTGATCAACATAAATAAATGTACATTTAAGCAACAAGAACAAATTTATCTTAGATTATGTCAAAAGAAAAATGGATTGAGCATTAAATTGAGGAAGCTTTTAACCATTGTTAATTGGATACCATTGAACAATATGGAATCACTTGTTATATTTCATGAGAATGGTGAGTAACCTAACATATTTTACCATGCATATTTCCCATGTAGCACATCCACTTAACGGGTTGAATCGCACCTATGTTTCAGCTGGGGAGTCATGCAACAAAACTTTTCAAAGAGATTAGACATTGGGCAGCGGTTGCTCTTCTCCTCACATTAACTAGCATTAATCAAGCCTTCAATTTCAAAGTAGATGCTTCTAACAAGATATAATTTATACGCATCATGGTAGACCCACCACAAACCACTTTGAGACACATAACACTTTGAGGTATTTTTCAACATTGTTTTGAATTATTGATTGAATGATCAAGAAATGTATGTAATGGTGATATTATTAGTCAGTAAGAGACAATCGTGCACAATTACCATAAGTCTCCCTAGTTCATCTAGACACAAATAAAGTTTGATTATGCATTTCAATTAACACAAATCGTTATTTACAATGGTTTAACATTGTGATTAATTACCATAAATGAATAAAAAATACTATTGTAGATTTTTTCTATTGCAACCATTGCAACATCTAATGTCCTCATGTGAATTTTTCATGAAGATAGGTGAATTCATGACATATGCTTTATAAATTTGACACTTTGTGAGATTGTTGCATAGAGATGTGCCAACATATAACGCTTTCATCTCATAGATATGCTTTCAAGCACATAAAATTTTATTTTCTACATACACACAACTTTCTCTCATTTTATAAGACATTGAATTTTTTTTCGAGGTTTCATTTCCTCGGCTTTTTCACTTATGTGGAGATTTAGAAGTTTGATGTAACTTATTTTTCTAGACTTGCTTTCATCGGATAAACTTATATTACATCCACACAACTTTCTCTCATTTTTGAAACATATGGAAGTTCTCTTCAGTGCTTCATTTCCTATGCTAGTTTTAAGAGCTTATATATATTATACTCATGCTTATAGAATTATTTTTTATTAGGCTTATAGGTGTTTAGATATTATCTCATTTTTTGGACTTGCTCGAGTAGATCAACAAGATTCACTTGAGTGTAACAAGTGTATAGCCTAGATTCATTTCATGGTGGCAATATATTGTTATTCTTAAATGTATATTATTATGTTTAAATTTTTTTATCATATAAATGTAATTTGCATAAAATATTTTAGGATTATTGGAATCACTTTACATGTATTGTACTTGCTTGAGTTATATATTTATGTTTTAAATCAAATAAATATTTGAATTAATTTTAAGATATTTATATATTAAATTATGAAAAGTTAACTCGCAATATTTTAGTTTGAAGATTGTTCTTTAAAACTTTTATGTTCAAGTCAAATATGTAAAGGTTTTATTATGTTTAAATTTTTTTATCATATAAATGTAATTTACATAAAATATTTTAGGATTATTGGAATCACTTTACATGTATTGTACTTGCTTGAGTTATATATTTATATTTTAAATCAAATAAATATTTGAATTAATATTAAGATATTTATAAATTAAATTATGAAAAGTTAACTCGCAATATTTTAGTTTGAAGATTGTTCTTTAAAACTTTTATGTTCAAGTCAAATATGTAAAGGTTTTATTATTAATATTATATAATTCATAGGGTAATTCAGTAGGTGGTATATACTTATGGGACAATAATTTTCATGAGAGAATAATTTTCATGGTAGTGCAATCAAGAATATAATTACAATTTTTTTTATTATTCGATTATTTAATTAATTCGTTTTATTGTTTTACATTTTGATTAATTGTTTTATAATTTGATTAATGGTGATTTTAGATTCTAATTAATTAGCACCATTATTTGTAAAAGATTTGGATATCCTCAAGTTTTAAATAGTGGTGTAAAAGTGGTAATAATGTAAGGATACTTAAGTGGTGTTGAGATTTATTGTGAAAAGGTGGTGTTTGTTAAAAGGTTGATTTTAATGTTAAATGAATATGTGGTATTCCATGTTATATGATGCTAACCACAAAAACCAATCCTAGGTGGATTAAGATTTTGTAATGCAAAACACTAAAACTAATCTAATGATGGATTGAGATTTTATGGTGCAAAACACTAAAACCAATCTAACATGGATTGAAACTTTATGTTGCAAAACACTAAAACCAATCTAACATGGATTGAGACTTTGTGATCCAAAACACCAAAAATATTATTATTATTATTATTTAATATACACAATTTGTATATGATGCCAAGCACCATAAAATAACAAGTGGTACAAAGCACCATAAAATAATAAATGATGCAAAAAAAATATAAATCACACATATACACAGACATATATATATTCCCTTTAACCATTGATTTAACACCATTCATAAAACCCTTATCATATGTAATAAGAACTTCAAAATGCTCACCCACTAGGGCTCACCCCACCAACTTTTCTATACGTCTCTTCTATAGAAATCTTTGAAAAAACCTTTGCTTTCTTTGCTAAAGGAAACTCTCATTAAATGGATGGCTTCATCATGAAATTTGTAATGAATTGCACTTCCATACTTGTAATAAGTTGTAGTACACTCTAGAGCAAGCTGGCCAAAGTTTGCAACCTTATCACTTTTGAAGATCAAATATTATATTGCAATAAAATATGCTAAAAACATAATAATACTGTATTAACAAATTAATAGATAGAAACCTAAACACAATATATGGCTGTGTGCAAGAAGTTGAGGGTCTCTTTTGGCGCGTTAGATGCAATACAAAATTGAAAAAACAGACATCCATCAACTTGCATGGATATTTTGAGACACTTACACAATGAATCTTGCGATCAGTAAAAAACAAGAAATGTAGGAAATTGAATGACCTTTCCAAATATATTTTTTTTTCTATTGAAAATGTTGTTAACTATATAGAGTTAGATATTTTTTAACGGGCACTTTTTATTTTTGGGACAAATTATAAGGTTTATGTTTTTGTGGGTGCAGCGTCTGAGTGTCTAAATGATGGAATAAACTTACGAAAACCGGTATACATATAGAAAACATATAGGACTAGTGCACGACTATTTTTCCAATAGTAAAAATAATATTTTTAAATTTGTTTTTAATTATCTAAGAGATCAAACCTCGAAAATGGTACGTCAATTGTGGGTGCAGCGTTTGAGTATCTTAATGCAATTATTTGGAAGTGGGTTTTTTATACCATGTAGAGGTTGGTGTTCTTTAGTTCACCATACATATATTTTTTTAAATGGTTGAGAAACGAAAGCAATATGGAAAAAACACTAACAGTTTTTTTTTTGAGTTAAGGAGTGATGACAGAAGATAAATAAGAAAAAATAGAACAAATTATGTATTCTTGTTAAAATTTACATATTTAGAATCTGCAAAAAAAACCATATCTATTTCTAAAATCTCATAAAAAATGGAGATGTGCAGCATAATCCTACGAACCACTAAAACGAGCATATTGGAAATTTGGATATAATGATGAATTAGCCATGGTTTATCATACTCCAAGGCATAGGCATGTTGAATCCGAAGCAGAGTACGAAGCAGACACATAGGCATAGGAATTCCATGAAAGCATGGGTGGAGGCTCGGCCTTGTCATTTGGTGGGAATTTTTTTTTGAATTTAACCAATATGCGAGCGTGATTTAGTAAAGCCGAATGCGTCCGAGATTTAGTAAAGCCAAACGCGTGCGCGATTTATAAAATCCAAACGCGTGCGTGTTGTAGTTAACATCATTTTCATCATTATCATCAACACCATCGTCATCATCATCATCATCATCACCTTCATCATCATCATCATCATCACCATCCTCATCCTCATCACCACCATGATCATTGGTCATCGCTCATCCTCATCATCACCATGATCATTGGTCATTGATCATCATCACCATCCTCATCCTCATCATCACCATGAACATTGATCATCGATCATCATTCCCATCCTCATCCTCATCATCACCATGATCATTGATCATCAATCATCATCACCATCCTCATCATCACCATGATCATTGATCATCAATCATCATCACCATCCTCATCATCACCATGATCATTGATCATCGATCATCATCATCAACATCGCCATGATCATCATCACCATCCTCATCATCACCATGATCATTGACCATCGATCATCATCATCAACATCGCCATGATCATCATCACCATCATCATCATCATCATCATCTTCATCATCATCATCATCACCATCAACATCATGAACATCATCAACACCAGCGTCGCCGTCATCATCATCATCATCATCATCATCATCACCTTCATCATCATCATCAACATCATCATCATCATCATCATCACCATCGACATCATGAACATCATCATCACCAGCGCCATCGTCATCATCATCATCATCATCATCATCATCAACATAATCGTCTTCATCCTCATCCTCATCATCATCCTAATCATCATGATCACCTTCATCATCATCATCATCTTCATCATCGTCATCACCATCAACATCATGACCATCATCATGACCATCATCGTCATCATCATCATCATCATCGACATCATCCTCGTCATCATCATCATCAACAACATCATTGTCGTCATTATCATCATCATTGCCATAATCATCACCATCATCACCATCCTCATCCTCCTCATCGTCATCATCATAAACATCTTCATCATCACAAACATCTTCATCATCATCATCACCTACATCACCATCCTCATCCTCATCATCACCATCATCATCACCATCATCATTAATCATCGATCATCATCATCAACATCGCCATGATCAGCATGTTCATCATCATCTCCATCTTGATCATCATCATCCATTTGATCATCAACATCAACATCATCAACATCATCATCATAATCGTCATCATCAACATCAACATCATCATCATCATCGTCGTCATCATCCTCATCATCATCGTCGTCATCATCATCATCATCATCATCAGCCTCATTATCAGCATCACCTTCCTCCTCATCATCATCATCATCATGAACATCATCGTCACCGTCATCATCATCATGATCAACATCATCATCACCATCGTCATCATCATCATCATCTTCATCCTCCTCCTCCTCCTCATCATCAACATGATCATGATCATCACCATCAACATCATGAACATCATCATCACCATCATCGTCATCATCATCAACATCAACATCATCATCATCATCATCATCATCATCATCCTCCTCATCATCATCATTACCTTCATCATCATCATCATCACCATCCTCATCCTCATCATCACCATGATCACTGGTCATCGATCATCATCACCATCCTCATCCTCATCATCACCATGATCATTGATCATCGATCATCATCACCATCGTCATCATCATCATCATCTTCATCCTCCTCCTCCTCATCAGCATCAACATGATCATCATCATCACCATCAACATCATGAACATCATCATCACCATCGTCGTCATCATCATCAACATCAACATCATCATCATCATTATCATCATCCTCATCATCATCATCACCTTCAACATCATCATCATCACCATCCTCATCCTCATCATCACCATGATCATTGGTCATCGATCATCATCACCATCCTCATCCTCATCATCACCATGATCATTAGTCATCAATCATCATCACCATCCTCATCCTCATCATCACCATGATCATTGGTCATCGATAATCATCACCATCCTCATCCTCATCATCACCATGATCATTGATCATCGATCATCATCACCATCCTCATCCTCATCATCACCATGATCATTGATCATCGATCATCATCACCATCCTCATCCTCATCATCAACATCACCTTCCTCATCATCATCATCATCATCATGAACATTCGTCACCATCGTCGTCATCATGATCAACATCATCATCACCATCATCATCATCATCATCATCTTCATCCTCCTCCTCCTCCTCCTCCTTCTCCTCCTCCTCCTCCTCATCATCGTCAACATGATCGTCATCATCACCATCAACATCATGAACATCATTATCACCATCGTCATCATCATCATCAACATCATCATCATCGTCGTCATCATCATCATCATCATCATCATCATCATCACCATCCTCATCCTCATCATCACCGTGATCATTGGTCATCGATCATCATCACCATCCTCATCCTCATCATCACCATGATCCTTGATCATCGATCATCATCACCATCCTCATCCTCATCATCACCATGATCATTGATCATCGATCATCATCACCATCCTCATCCTCATCATCACCATGATCATTGATCATCGATCATCATCACCATCCTCATCCTCATCATCAACATCACCTTCCTCATCATCATCATTATCATGAACATCATCGTCACCATCATTGTCATCATGATCAACATCATCATCACCATCGTCATCATTATCATCATCTTCCTCCTCCTCCTCCTCCTCCTCCTCCTCATCATCATCATCAACATGATCATGATCATCACCATCAGCATCATGAACATCACCATCATCATCATCATCATCATCATCAAGATCAACATCATCATCATCATCATCATCATCATCACCTTCATCATCATCATCATCACCATCCTCATCCTCATCATCACCATGATCATTGGTCATTGATCATCATCACCATCCTCATCCTCATCATAACCATGATTATTGTTCATCGATCATCATCACCATCCTCATCCTCATCATCACCATGATCAGTGATCATTGATCATCATCACCATCCTCATCCTCATCATCACCATGATCATTGATCATCGATCATCATCACTATCCTCATCCTCATCATCAGCATCACCTTCCTCATCATCATCATCATCATCATGAACATCATCGTCACCATCGTCATCATCATGATCAACATCACCATCGTCATCATCATCATCATCTTCATCTTCATCATCATCATCCTCCTCCTCCTCATGTGGTCATTAATTTGGTCATAAATGTGGTCATATATTTGGTCATTGATTCAAATATATGACCAAAATAATGACCAAATTAATGACGAGCTGACAAGCTATAAATGACCAAAATAAAAATGACCAATTTTGGTCGCGTAATAAAAGACCATAAATTAGCCACCAAGGATCGCTAAACCAAAAGTGGTCATTGATATGTGGATTTTGGTCATTTTTTTGGTCACCAGTGTCTCATTTTCCACTAGTGAATATTGAGTGCAAGAGTGTAAGTTTCTATTTATGTTTTTGAATTTGTTATAATTTGGATGATATGTCAATGTAATAGTTTTAATACAGCAAGGTTTTTATTTAGCAGGATTTTTCCATGCCACTTTCTCATAATCTGAATGGTGTTTATTCCACTCAAGAAAACCCTATGGATGTCATTAATGGTAAGCTTCAGAAGGGAGAAACACCAAGGAAGAAACAAGTGAAAAATGTAAAAACTAAAGAAGTACAAACACAGAAAGGAAAGGACATCCAAAATCAGTTGAAGTACCTAAGAAGGTTATATTTAAAAAAATATCTCACCCAACTGACCTTGATCAAAAAATTGTTGCTGATGAGGATGTTACTTCCGCTGGTAAGAGTAAGAAACGCTCTTATAAAAATAATATGGATGAGGGTGCTTTCATTCATGATGAACGAGTTGTTAATTTAGATAGACCAACTTAAGATGTAAAAGGAGGAGACAATATGTTGAATCCAATGTTATCACTGAAAATAAAAGTGAAATTTATGGGGATAGTTTGGAAATTATCACTCGAGGAGGTGATCTAGATGATGATGTTGTTAATACAACACAAAATGCCATTCATGATCGATTGCAGAGGGATAAGTTGGTTCACAATGGGAATACATTCAATTTAAATGTTTGGA
>LPNX010208345.1:6677-36614 GCA_001517045.1 Pseudotsuga menziesii
TTCATGATGTTCATGATGTTGATGGTGATGATGATGATGATGAGGATGACGATGATGATGAAGGTGATGATGATGATGAGGATGGTGATGATGATGTTCATGATGTTGATGGTGATGAGGATGATGATGATGTTCATGATGTTCATGATGTTGATGGTGATGATGATGATGATGACGATGACAATGATGGCAATGATGGCAATGGTGATGATGATGATGATGACGATGGTGATGATGATGGTGATGATGATGATGATGATGAAGATGATGGTGATGATTATGAGGATGATGATGATGATGATGTTCATGATGTTGATGGTGATGATTATGATAAGGATGATGAAGGTGATGATGATGGTGATGATGATGACAATGACGACAATGGTGATAATGTTGTTGTTGATGATGATGATGTTCATGATGTTGATGGTGATGATGATGATCATGTTGATGATGATGATGATGGTGATGATGAAGCTGATGATGACGATGAGGATGAGGATGATGATAATGATGATGAGGATAATGATGATGGCGATGGTGATGATGATGATGAGGAAGGTGATGATGATGATGATGAATTATTTCACTACAAGAGGGATTTATTATTTGTGTATCATATGAAGCACCTGTGGGAGCATTAGATGTCGCCATTGAAGGAGCTAAGGTTGCCGCTATTGGCATGATACTGGAGACATGATGCATTGGAAAATTGTAGCAGGTCATTAGGGCTATGGAAGAGGTTGCAGTAGGTCACTAATGGAAATCCCTAGGCATCGTTATGTACCAGATCCCTCTCTCCATCACCAATTAGTGTACAATTAGTAACTAGTTTAATACTAATACTTCTAGTAGTAATAGTATACACACACATTCTATAGCATTTGTGTGATACCAATTGATGTATTTTAGATTAATGAACCTACAAACCTTATGTTATATGTGGAGTGTACACCAACTTGAAGAATAGAAGCATTATGATCCCAAGCATTATGTCAAAATTATGTTGGCGCAATTTTTTTGGTTTCACATATCGCGCACGCGATTTATATGAACATAATGCCCTCGCATTTTGTGTTTATATAACGCGCACGCATTTTGTAGTGTTAAATCGCACACGCGTATTGTTAAATTCAAATTTTTATTCCCTCCAAATGATAAGGCCGAGCCTCCACCCATGCTTTCGTGGAATTCCTATGCCTATGTGTCTGCTTTGTACTTTGCTTCGGATTCAACATGCCTATGCCTTGGAGTATGATAAACCATGGCAAATTCAGCATTATATCCATATTTTCAATATGCTCATGTTTAACGGTTCGTCTGATTGTGCTGCACACCTCCATTTTTTATGATATTTTAGAAACAGATATGGTTTCTTTTGTAGATTCTAAATATGTAAATTTTAACAAGAATACATATTTTTTTCTATTTTTTTCTTATTTATCTTCTGGCCTCACTCCTCAACTCAAAAAACACACTGGTAGTGTTTCTTCTATAACTTTTTCATTTCTTGATCACTTCAAACAAAAATTGTATGGTGCACAAGTAGACACTAACCTATACGTTCTATCAAAACCCCATTTCATGATTTTTGCATTAAGACCTTCAAAGGCTGCACCCACAAAACATGTACCATTTTCGAGGTTTTCTCACTTAGACAATTATAAAAATATTATAAAATTATTAATTTAATTTTCAAAAAATAATGCCGCACTAGTGCTATGGGTTCTCTACATGGATGTCAATTTGTGTAGCTTGATTCAATCATTTAGGCCCTCAAAGGCTGCACCCACAAAAACATATACCTTATAATTTCCCTGAAAAATAAAAAGTGCCTGTTAAGAAAAATGAAATTTGACATAGCTATGAAAATGTTCGATACGTAAAAGTTATATATTAGGAAAGGTGATTCAATTTCCTACATTTCATGTTTTTTACTCAATGCAAGATATTTTGCATAAGTATCTCAAAAAATTCAAGTAAGTTGAGGGATGCCTGATTTTTCAGGTTTCTATTGCATCTAACACGCCAAAAAGGTCCATCATCTTATTGCACTGACCCAGGTATTATAATATACAACAAGATTATAGAACTCAAGGGCCATATAGCCTTTCAGTGAGGATATGGGTGCAATTATTTTATCATGCACCTAAGATCTATCAAATGCATTTTTGATGTTTCTCGTATTGCGCACATGATTTAGCATTCTATTATCACGCACATAGTTGGAAAGAGTTGAAATTGCATCGGAAGAAGAATTTAAATTCAAATAGAATGCACATGTGTTATGTAACACTTAAACCACTCCTTCTCACAAAACTATGTGTCACCTCTAATATTAAGTTTCTACTATGTATTTAGCTTTGTTGTTAACAAGCATATCGTATGGAATTGGCTAAACTATGACTAATGTAACAATTTTTCTCTTTTTTTTTAAGTGTGTTAATGTTTCAAGATTGGTTATAGTATGTTAAAGACAATGATGGATGATGAAATTGTAGACATAGATAGAACCCTCTCTCCCTATATATAGTAATTTTTTTCTATTTTTCTTATGATCTAACTCTATAAAAGAAAAAAACTTGTTGGTGGTTTTTCCCTATTTTTTTCATTTCTGAATCATTTCATAAATAAATCATATGCTGCACTACTAGACACCTACCTATACATGCTATTAAAAATACAGTCCTTCATCATTATATTAAAATGTTCAAAAGATCCACCAACATTTCATGAACTGATTTCGAGGTCTCCTCACATAGATAGGTATAAAAAAATTTAAAGTGTACTATTATTTTTTGAAAAATAAGAAATCGCTAGTACTATTTTTTATCTACATGTTTACAAGTTTTAAAATATTGATTCCATTATTTAGGAACTCAAAGGTTGCACCAAAAAGGACATTACCTTATAATTTGTCCAAAAAATAAAATGTGAATGTTAGAAAAATCAAAATTGAGCTAGTTATGAATTTTTTCAATAAATAAAAGTTATATATTCAGAAAGATGACTCAATTTCCTACATTTCATATTTTTTATTGAAAGAAAGAGTCATTGTGCAGGTATCTCAAAATGTCCATGAAATATGATGGGTGTTTCTTTTTTCAATGTTCTACTGCAACTAACATGTCAAAAGTGACCATCATTAGCTTGCACTAACGTGTGTGCATGCACGCGCACACACACAAACATAGATGCTTAAAAAAATTGTGCCTCAATCCCCAAATTGTGTTAGGATTTTTACAATTTACAATCTTCTTAAAATCCCTAAATGACTAGCTACACGTGTGAAAAGAGAAGCTCACTTTCCATCCATTGAGTACAATTGTGGTTACCATGATTTCTCTATTTGCAAAGGAATATATGAGGCATGTAAGAATCATAACTGCATATCCGTAGAAGACTATAAGACTATGTTAAACACTAGGCCAATATCCAAGAAAGAAGGGACCTAATAGATGACTCCTCTCCATGCCTACATTCTTCTATTTCTCATATATGTTTTAAAACTTATTTGCATTTAAAAGTAATATCCATCCCAACTTGTTTTCTATTTCAAGAAAATTTAAAGTATCCATCTAACCTATGCTTGATTTATCCATCTAGTTGTTTTGATCCATATAGTTACACATTCTTGAACCAATTGTTCGATTGGAATTAACAAACACAAAGGCATGAGTGAAGGACGAAGCGCATGCATTATATATGGGGTAAAACCAAATGATTAATGGCTCTCTATGATATTTATTGCAACACCACAATGTTGTTTGAGCTATACATTCTTACAAAATTATTATCCATGATAGAAGCGGTGCTAGAAACATTTGATAAAGAAACCAAAGGAACAAGTAAATTATTAACCGACATGATACAATAAGTGTGAATTAACCGACATGATACAATAAGTGTTAATTAATGTCGGTAAAGATGTTGAAGCGAGGGTTTCTGCGATTCATTCTGCCGAGTTGTGTTTGTCAGGGGTTATGGGTGTTCCATTGCAGCGTTGGGTGGATGTTGGTTTTAACCCTGTGATTTCATGTTTGGATGGTGGTGTCGCGAATGGTAGGAGGTCCTGTTTAGACTTTTGTCCTTCGGCTTTAGCAAGCACATCTGCGGCTGTATAATTGGAAGGAGGTAAGTGTTGCCCTGTGAATTTTGTGCTTTTTGAGGAATTATCAATGGTTCGTGATAAGCCTTCACTGGGGGTTTTGAAGTGTTTAACTGTTGGTAAAGGTGATTTACTGAGGGTTTCTCTGATCACTCTGTCGAGATGTGTTTGTCGAGGGTCTTCGGTGATCCATTGATGTGTGCAGAGGAATTTGGTAAACCTGATATTTCTTGTTTGGATGGGGGCGTTGTGGAGGGTAGGAGGTCTAGATTAGACTCATGCCCTTCTACTTTTGCATGCATTTCTGATGCTAAAGAAGTGGATGGAGGTATGGGTTTCCCTGTGCATAGTGTGGCATCTGAGGATAATTCATTGGATTGTGATAATCCTTCGTCGGTCTCAGGCTTCGATATTAATGCTGATTTTGGGTATGTATCTGGTCCTCCCTCCTTTCACCCGAGTTTTGTTTCTGATGTTGTTAGCTCTAGTCAGAGGGCTTTTGTTTTGGGGGCATAGTCTAGCTTTTTTAGGGTTCCTGATCATAATATCAGTCATGTGAATGATGGTTTGGCTGTTGTGGTGAACAAATGTAAGTTGGAATCTCTTGTGGATTCTGTAGAGGCAACGGGTTTTAGAAGTGGGTCGGTAGGAGAATTGGGTTATAGAGATCCCAATGAATTGTTTGAGCATCCTCTTCCTTTGAGGAATCCTCTTCGGGTTCATAGTCCGGGTACTTAGTAAGATGCCGATGAACCGGTGGTGAAGGAGGTTGGAGTTTTCAATAAGAGACCTCACAAGCCTATTAGGAAGCTTGTAAAGCTGGTCTTGATGACTATGGGTGAGGATGTGGGCTTAAATGATATTGTCCTTACTAATTCACTAACTCTGGTTGGGAGGTTCGGAGGTCGCAAATTCAACTCTAACAGTTTAAATGGTTGGGCTGCGAAGGTGTGGAAAGAGTTCATTAGAGTGCCACCTGCAATTTTTCTCCTTCTAAGAGGCTGGATAGCTTTCAAATTCTTCAATGAGGAAGATGTTAATCTGGTTCTAGCTGGTGTCTGGCGATGGGACAATGTTGGGATTTTAATCAAAAGGTGGACGCCTCTTTTTGATCCCCGATTTGAAAGGTATGATCATATCCCGATTTGGGTTAAACTCCCTAATTTACCATTCAAATACTGGTCATTTGATCTCTTTAAATTGGTGGGTAATACTCTAGGTACTCACTTAGAAACTAATTTTTCTTATCTACAAACTGGGGTCTGTTGTATGGGTCGGGTATTAGTCCTGTTAGATTTCTGGAATGGGTTGCCAGCTGATTTGGTAATAAAAAAAGGAAATTCTGAATTCAGTCAGCCTTTGGACTATATGGGGATTCCCTTTAGGTGTTATAGATGTCATGCTTATGGACATTTAGTAAATGATTGCTCACTTCCTTTCAATAAGAATCCCTCTTCTGTTTCTGTTAAAAAAATTTGGAGGGTAAAAAATTGTGGGTCTAATTTGGAAGCTAAGGAGGGTAAGGTACTTGAAGAGAGTTCGGAGGATTTGAAATTTTCTCACTAGTTGTTAGAAGATAGGGATATAGGATCACAATCTTCCTTATCAACCCTTAAACCTATGTACATTACCACACTGGCTGAGGGACTAGGGTAGAATAAGATTGATAAGGAATATGTTTCGGTTTCTTCTTTTGACCCTATTCAAAAGGATGCTTTAAAGGACCTTGGGTTTGTATCTCCTCCTAAGGAATTACCTGGTGTGCACAAGGGTTCTTTTCTTCGTTCTGTTTCAAAATCTATTATTTATGGGTTTGGATCAGATTGTGATCCTTTTGGGATAAATCTCCCTGTTAAGGGACGATTTAGAGTTTCGGTTAATTCTAATCATTCTATGAAGGATGGATCTGGGGCACTTAGAGATTTGTATGCCTCTCTGAAGTTTCCCTTATGATCCTTATGACCTTAAATTGCCAAGGTTTGGCTAGTCTACCTAAAAAACTAGCAGTTAAAAGATTGATTGATAAACAGTCCTTAGATGTTATTTATCTACAAGAAACTATGTGTGAAGGTCGTATACTAGTAAAGGACATGGAATTATTGTTAAAAGGTTGGCAGTTTGTATCTGTACTTGACGCTATGGGCAGATCTGGGGGACTTCTTCTGGGGTGGAGGACTCGTAATTTTCTTTTGTTGAATGCATGGGACATGACCTATGGTCTTTGTGTTGTTCTGCATTCTATAGGATTGCAGTTGGATATAACCTTTATAAATCTTTATGGGCCTTATTCGGACAGGGAATTTTTCTGGAATCATCTCTCGAGAATGGATTATTTCAATTTCCCTTATCTGGTTTTTGGGGGAGATCTAAATTTCTCCTTGGGACTGTCTAAAATTTGGGGGGTTAACGCTCATGTGGATGCTTTAACTGATTTCTTTACTAATCTTTTGGATGGGTTAGGGCTTGTTGACATTGCCCCTTTGGTTTCCATTCCAACCTAGTCTAATCATAGAGTTGGATCTGAGAGTATTTGTAAAATATTGGATAGACTTCTTTTATCTACTGATTTCCTAGATAGTGATTTTATTCTTAAGCAATGGATAGGGTGTGGTGAAGATTTTGATCATCAATCTATTTTTTACAAATATCTTCAAGCACTTATAAGGCTCACTGTCCTTTCATGTTTAATGCATGTTGGTTAGAAAACAATGAGTTGGTTGAAATATTAAAAGGTTCCTCGGTGGCTTTTGATTCTTTGTCTGAGGTATCCCCTGCATCTCAGTTTGTTGTGAATCTTAAAAGAATTAAAGATTTATCCATTGAATGGTCCTTGAAGAAAAAATCTCAGGATATAAAAGATCTAGTGGACATTGAAAAAGATATGAAGAGGTATTTTGATAGGGCTATCATTGGTTTTACTTCGAAGGAGGATAAAATGTCCTTGGTTGAGCTTGAAACCCGTAAGAGAACTATTTTATGTTTTCGAGAAAAGGAGGCTAGACAAAAAAGTAGGGATTTATGGCTACTTTGTTTTGATGAAAATACCCCTTTTTTCCATTAATTTGCTGCTCATAGGAAAAATCTTAATAGTATTTGGAAAATTCATGATGACTCTGGCAATCTTGTTGAAGGCGTTGATGCTATTGCTAAGGCTAGGATTCAGCATTTTGAATTGTTGTTTAAGGAAGAAGCGGATCTTCATCTTCTAGAGATTATGCATAGTGCATGAATTTTTCCCTCATCTGTTTCAGAGGATGATAATTGTGAGCTTATGAAGCCTATTAATATGCAAGATCTTAAGCACATCCTTTCCATTAGCAAAAATAACAAGAGTCCAGGTCCTGATGGAATTTCTGTAGAGGTTTATAGATGTCTTTTTGATGTTTTGGGTGAGGATCTTCTGAGAGTTATTGAGCTTTCTCGGATCAGTGGCAAGATTCCTACGATTTTCAATTCAACTTTTCTTGCGCTCATCCCAAAGATTGATCATCCATTATCTTTTGAGAATTTTCTACCGATCTCCTTATGTAATTGTGTTTACAAAATTATTGGTAAGATTATTTCTATCCGGATCAGAAATGTTTTGGGTACGTGTATATCTGGTGAACAGCTTGGGTTTTTGCCTAGTAGGCAGATTCATGATGCAGTGGGGGTCATTCAGGAAGGTATGCATACTATGCACTGTAAATCCTTAAAGGTTGTAATGATAAAGATTTATTTATTTAAAGCTTATGATGATGTAAGCTAGACCTATCTTCGGGTAATTCTCTCCAAATTAGGTTTTGCTGGGAATTTTATTACTTGGGTCATGAGTAGTCTGTCCTATGTATCCTTCTCTCTGCTTATTAATGGTGTAGCTACCACGTTTTTTAAAGCTGGTGGGGGACTTAGACAAGGTTTCCCTTTGGAACCTTTACTATTTCTTGTGGTGGTTGAAGGTTTAGGAAGGGCTATTCTATTTGCCAAAGCACATGAGACTTATCATGGTTTATCTTTTGGTAATGACATTGTCTTAACTCATGTTCTTTTTGTGGATGATATAGTTATGGTCAATGATGGCTCTGGACAATATATTTCAACTTTATATGAGATTTTAATGATATTTTGCAAGGCTTCTGCAATGAAGATAAATAATGATAAATCTACTTTATATTTTTCTTGTATGGAAGAATTTGAGGTTATTACTTTAAAGAATATTTTTACTTTTTCTGTTGACAGAATTGTAAATGGTATGAAATACCTTGGGTTTCATCTCAAACCTTGCAGATATCTTTTAAAGGATTGGGATTGGCTTATTATAAAGGTTGAAAAAAGGATTAACAATTGGAACTTTCATTGGTTATCTAAGGGAGGTCAGTTGATACTGATTAAAGCAGTATTAGAGGCCATCCCTGTCTATTGGATGCACTTTTGTATTCCTTTGGGGATTATTGAAAAAATCAGAAAGCTATGTTTCAAATTTCTTTGGTCTGGTAAACAGAATGATCATGGCTTACCTTGGACATCTTGGAAGATTTTGGCTAATCCAAAGTCTATGGGTGGTTGGGGACTTAAAGTTCCTTTTGTATTTGCTAAGGCTCTTGCAGCAAAAAATGTTTGGAATATCATTCATGGCTTGGTCTTATTGGTAAAGATTGATTTTTAGAAATATATTCAGCCAATGAATATTTTGGAATGGATCAGATCTCCTGTCAAAAAGAAAAAGAACATTTCAATTTGTTGGAAAGCTGTCCTTTGGGCTTTTGACATTATTGGAAATTTGTTGATATGGAAGATTGGTAATGGTACTCCTGTATGTATTGGGTTAGATCCTTGGATAGGATGTAAATGGAGACATGCTTTACCCTATTCCATATTGGAGAAATTACATTTGGCTGGTTTTTACTGTTTATTTGATATTGGAATTCATGGAATGTCTGCACTGATGGCTCAAGAATGGTTTTCTGCAAAGTCCATTGGTTTTGCTGATCCTTTAGAGATTGATGAGTGGAATGGTTATATAGCCATTCTCAAATCTAGTCATGCTAGGATTTCAAATGATGATGATGCCCTTGTTTGGAATTTATCTAAATCTGGCAGGTACTCACCTAAAGAAGGCTACGCTCAGCTTATGAATAGGGATATGGAATTTCTCTGGTGGTGGAAAGTTTTATGGAAGCTAAAATGTCCTCTCAAGACTAATCTGTTTTGCTGGTTTCTCTTGTCTGGTAAAGCGTTGACCTAGGATGTTCTTATCTTGAAAGGTTGTGAAGGACCTGGCAGATGTTATCTGTGCAAATAGGATTGTGAGACCAATTTTCATATTGGCGTGGAGTGTCGTTTCACTCAGTCTATTTGGTTAATTATTGAGGATAATTTGAAACTCAATAATCTATGGAATGGAGATTCTATGACAGCTTGTTTCAAAAATTGGTGTTTGAATATGTAAGTGGCAAATTTTAAACCATTAGCTATCATTGTTTTATGGTTCATCTGGAAGGCCAGAAATTTGTCTTGTTTCGAGGATTTATCCTTATCTCCAGCACAGGTATCTAGTTTCAGTTTGGGAATGTTGAATAATATCCCTCAAAAGCACTCTATGGTTTGGATCCGAACCATCTTGGTGGAAGTTATTGATAAAACTCAAGCATGGGGTTTTTTTGATGGCTCTGCAGTAGGGGATCCAGTTACTTGTGGAGCTGGAGGTATGTTTTTTTTATCATATGTTCACTTTTTTTCCTTTAAATCTGGATTAGGATTGGGTACTAATAATTTTGCATAATTATGTGCCCTCAAGCTACTTCTCATTTTGGCTCGAAGGAATTCGCTGGATAAAATTCAGATCTTCGGTGATTCTTAGTTAGTTCTTAACTGGGCATCTAGTAAGTACCGATTATTGAATTTAGAACTAGTCATGATTCTCCAGGATGTTAACAGGATAGATGATTGTTTCAATTCTGATTCATTTAGACATATCTATTGGGAAAGAAATTCTTTTGCAGATGCTTTGGAAAAAGCTAGAGGAAGGATTTTGGAAGGATCCTGGTCCTTTACGGAACACCGAGCAGATGCTGTTGTGGAAACTTTTCAGGTTTTCTAAGTATGATCAAAATTTTCAAGGTTCAGTGGGACATGGGATTGAACAGTATTTTTGAGACGATTTCTCAGTGGATGGTGTTTTAATGACCTGTCAAAATACTTTATGAGCAGTTTTTTGAGTGTTTGATTGAGTTCTGGTTATATATCAGCAGTTTTTTATGATATGTTTTATGCATATGACATTCGGTTTTTTGTGCTCATATGGAGCATTATTATGAATGATATCTTTCTAAAAACTTTTCTTTCTAGAAGATGATGCAGAGATAAGATCTCAGTTTTTGAGCTATTCTCAGTGATGGAGGGGTCTATTATGAAGAGTTTGTAAATTTGGTTATTATTTTTATTGTGGTTGTATGCCTTTGGATAATTTTTGATGTGGTTGTATGCCTCTGGATTATTTCTGATATGGCTGTATGCCTCTGGATTATTATGGTTTTTTGTGAGCTCTTTATGGAGTATTATCATGATTGTACTTACCAGCTAGTAGGTTGGGACTCTTGGTGTTAATGGACTTTTGGGCCACCTGTTGAATGTAAATAAAGATATTTACGACCTTTTTCCTTGGAAAAAAAAGTGTGAATTGTGAATATGTATTTAGAAAATGTCCACTTCACCAATCCATCTCCACATTGAAGTAGACATGGGAACGTATCTTCTCATTTTAATCCATGATTTAATATAGGAGAAATGTAGAATCAAGGGTTGTGTGATGTGCTTTTAAAAGTAAATAAAAAACTAAGGTGGCAAATATAAAAAATTTATGTTATGTATGAATTTGTAAATATATAATGAGTTGCTTTTTCGACCTTGATCATTATTCTTAAGGATAAGAAAACTTCTAAAAACGTATTGAGGTTTTCACCTTGATCATTACTCTTAATAAGTGGGTGGATAACTTGTATGTGATATGTAAAACATTGATGGGTGTAATGATTGATAACATGTATTTTCTCGTAAAATATTATGGGTTTAAATATAGAGGAGGTTAAGATATGTAAATCTTTTTAAACCTTAGTCTTAGTATTACGTAAAGGGAGGTCCCTTGTCCCACAAACAAAGGGTTTCATACACCAAATTGATGTTTAGCTTGCTTGTGACCTTAAAAATAATCAAATTTTATTGTTATTATTGCTCTTATTATTACTATTTATAACACCAAAAATTACGCAATGAGTTCATTTTCTACCCTTTCTATATATATAAAGGCATTAGATTAAAAATAATCTTGATCTAAACATTGAAGTCTGATTATTTTTAAAATTAGACGTTTCTTGTGGAATAAAATAATTATGTTGCAAAGGGTTGATGAATTCTTATTGTTTCCTTTAATTGATGGGTTGTATTTCTCGACTTTGTTTTACTCCGGGTTTTCTTTCTTCATTCATGGATTTTTGGTCTCTTTGGTAACGTTTTTCTTCTTCCTTCGTATAGTTTTGATTTCCTTGTTAAGGCGTTTGTAGTTTGAATGGAATGAAATTTATTTATAATATTTTTAAGTCGAGTATATCTATTTTATAATATTGTATGCCATTTAATAAATATGGTTTACTTATCATTTTAAATGCATGTCCATTATTATTAATCATATTATAATACTATTTTTTAATAATTTTATATAGGATTATGTATTTAAATTTTTTTATATACTCTATTAAACCTTATAAAATATGTTTTTATTAAAAAAATCGTGTTTTAGTTATAAAGAAAGGCAAAACACATTGTTCATAAACCAAGAAGCAATTATGTATATGTAATTTTAATAGACTTGCCACCATCTTGCATATTACATCCCTAAAAGAGCATTAAAATGTTTGAGATTGTGTCATGTAGAGTATTGGTTTCAAGGGAAGCGAATAATTACTCCAACATAGAGTTGTACAACCAAAAAAGACGCTTTGCGTCACATAAATTTACCTCGATCGGGGACCATCACATCTAGAATTTTTTTCCCTTAAACCCAATTTAAGGGCCAAAAGGATTATATGAAAAAACTAGCTACAACATAAAATATTAACAAACTGTAGCTAATGGAAGGAAAGGGCTTGGAGCATAGTCAGTTAGAGTTTCATTTTGCATCTCCAACCTATGCGAGAATCCTTAACCTACTAAAATTCCCCTTTTAGATAAGTAATCTTCCTATGTGTTCCCCTCAATGAATATATATGTTGAAAATATACTTTTTGAAAGAGAGGAACGATGTGGGTAAGTTTCTAATGGTTAAGAAAATGTATTTCCTATGTGCAAGGTAAATGTTTAATGAATTGTACTTTTTCCGTGTAGTTGTTAAAAAACATAGATTTCGGAGTATGGGCATGACTTTAATTATTGAAAATACCATAATTTTATGTTCGAATTCAAATGATTATATTGTAGACATAAAGTAGTAATTATATTTTTTATAAGGAGTTCATGCGGTCCATCAACGTCTCATTATTAATGGTAAACAATTAGAAAACCACTCTTGGTTGTTGGCCTATAATTTATGTAAAAATTCAACTATCCATTTGTCCTTGCAATTACAAGGAGGAGCACTAGGATTACAAATCCCTTCAACTTTCACTAGTATGTCATTTAAGTATGCAATTAAAAATAAATCTTCCAATCCAAATGCTTAGAAGCCTTCTCCTATTCATAAGGCTTATATAGTGGAGCATGCTAAAGGGGTGTTGTTGGTGAAAAGGTAACCCATGTACATTTACTATATGAAAAAGATTCAATTATCTATAGAATTAATGGGTATTGTCCTACTACATCGACTTTTTTTTAGTTCCATCATCATGTAGATTATGAATAGGTGGTTGAGGAGGGTCCTTGGTTTGAATTAATTAATTAAAATTTTATAACTCCTTGATTCTCAAACTTTGATGCCAACATTGGGTCTATTATTCAAGTTCTAGTTTGGGTTCGTCTACCCAATTTGTCGTTAAATTTTTTTGTATCTATCATTTTTTGAGGTTATTGAGATTTCTTTGAGCACTTATATAAAATCATATCTTGAGGGAGTGGTAGTTGGTTTATACGCATATGCATGCAACTTTTTCGAGATAGACCTTAGCAAGGGTATTCTAGACACAATTATTCCCACCTAGAAGAAATTTAAATATGCATAGGTCATGTTGTGTCATCCTCCATGACAGTTACAAGATACTTGTCGACATGATCGACCTCATCCTTCCAAAAACAAAAGATTGAAATCAAAACCAAAGTGATTGATTTTAACCAAGTCCAAATACTAAAGTTGGTAGAAAATGAGGCAAATCAAGATCCACAAATAGTTATTGGGGGATTCACAAATTTCTTAGGTGATAAAGTAGACAAAATGGATATCATACTTTCCATTCAGAGGATGTTGTGGTAGTTGATACTCTCCTAGCTGGATCCAAAGAAAATCATGAAACCAATGCCTCAAATTTAGGTAACGTAGTGGTTTCTTCAATATATTTTTCTCTCCCGCCTTCCACGTTTCTTCAATAGATTTTTCTCTCATAAAACATTATATAACTTGATGAGAATTTTATACTCAAAACAAGAAATCTAGCATAAAAAATCATATTTCTGCAACAAAAATCCCAAAAGACCCTCAACTTAAAAAGCAGTGCTACTAGTAGCACCCTTTTTTCTTTTGAGGCTAAAATTAGAACTTTTTTGAAACCCCACCAAGTGCAATTGTGATCAAATTTGTAAATCAACCCCTGAATCAAAAAATTGTGCTCCCAAAATCACCCTCTTTTTTTCAAGATTAAAATTATGTATTGTTTGAAGCTCTGGCCTGAACAACTAGCATCGTTGTAGCCAAAACCCTAAAATCACCCCAAATCAAAAACTACTGATACCCATGGCACCTTGATTTTTTTCTTGTAATTGAAATTCAAACTAATTCGAAATCATAGTCTTAATAATTGATATTGATGCAACAAAAATATCAAAACCAACCCACAAATTTAAAATAGGTGCTACTAATGACAACCCCCTCTTTTGTCGAGTTAAAATTACTAACGTTTTCAAAACATAACCATTTTTTTTCTTAAAAAACAACTTTATAAATAATCCAATAATAAAAAATTAAAAATACATTGAAACAATTAATAACAAAAAGTAATTACATAAACACAAACAAATAATATTAAATTTCGTTTATATATCTTTTCATTTTATATTCTTATTTATATATAAATTTCATTTATATATAATTTTATTTTATTTTATAGTATTTTTTTTTATATATTTTAGTTTTTGGTTTTTTTTTTTTTTTTTTGTTAAGTTTCTCTTTAAAGTGTTATTTTCAATAGATTTGGTTTTAATATTTTTTAGATTTATTTGTTTGTGTTTTTTACTGTTTTTTTTATTTTTAGTTATTTTATTATTTTTTAATGATATTTTTTTTTTAATGTATTTAGTTTTTTTTTTAATATTACATTTAGTTTTTATTTTATAGTATTTTTTATTTAACGATTAGTATTTTTAATGACATTTTTATTTTTTATTTTCAATTTTTTTAGTTTTTTTTAACATTATATTTTATTTTCATTTATAGTGTTTTTAATTTAAAGATTATTATTATTATTTTTGTTAAAATTTGTTTTTATTTTTATTGTTTTTAATATTTTTTGAAAATGATTTTAAGTGTTTTTGGGGTTATATTTAAAAAACGTATACAATTTTAATTTAAGAGAATAAAGAGTTGCTAACGGTTTCGATTTAAGGGTGTTTTTGGCATTTTTCGTTGAATCAATACTAATTGTTAATGCCATAATTTTAAATAAGTTGTAATTTTGACATAAAAAAATTGTAGGTGTCATGGTAGCATAATTTTTCAATCCAAGGGATGATTTGAAGGTTTTGGTTGCAACCTTGTTCTTTGTTAAGGTCATGATCTTAAAGAAGTCATAATTTTATTTCCGAAAAAAACACGAGTGATTATGGTTGCATCTCTTTTCAATGTTTCTAGCTTTATTTGTTTGTTTTTTTGGGGGGCTAAAATTATAGTGTTTTTTAAAACCCCGACATGTGTGCGTGTGATCTTTCTATGTGTGTTTTTCAAAAACGTTGAAATTTTAGCCCTAAAAAAAGTTGATATCAATAGCGCCACTTTTCAATTCGAAAGGTAAAAATAGCCACTTAATACAACTTATAAAAAAATGAGAGCTCTTGAGGTTCTCGTCAAGTTGTATAATATGTTAAGAGAAATGTTTAAAGGAAAAAAATTCCAAAATGTATCTAATTTTTATTCTTATTATTTTCTAAATGCTAAAAAAAATGTATATGTTTTTGCATTGTAAATAGGTAAGTACTAAATGTAATTTTTTTTTTTCTAAATTTTGAAGAATGGTGCATGCAACAAAACAATATAGTTTTTTTTATGTCAAGAAGTTTGAAACTATCAAAAACAATTCTCGAAATGAAAAAATGTGTTTCTAGTATACACACTTTTTGAAACGAGGGAAAAAAACAACTGCTTAAATTGACCCCAACAAAATGAGAACAATGACAGGTTTTCGTCAAGTTTTATACCTTGTTTCCTGGCTTCCAATTCACAGTTTGTTAATATGGTTACTACATTGAAATGATGACAAAAAAATAGAAAAATGAAAAGATCAAATATGATTCTATAAAAATAAGAACTGAATGATACATTATTAAACTAATTTTATTTTTATAAGTCCAACCTGCATGTACTTACTTTTATGTATATTGGTTTTAAGCATGAGAAGAATACCATACATTTACTTACTTTTATGTATATTGTTTTTTAAGCATTTGAAGAAAGACATTTTTATTATATCCTCGACAAGGGGATATATATGAATCGCTCAGGGCAATTATTTCGAGCAATTTGTAGTAATTTAAAAAAAAAAACATAGAATTTCGACTAAGGTTGTGTATTATGTTTCTTGAAGTTTCTTAAATGTTTATTTTTTAAGCTTACTATTGGTCTGGTCGACATGACATTGCCTTGGGTTCCTGTGTCCCAAGACTTAGCAACGCTGCTGATATCAGCAATGCTATAATGCTTCTTGTAAACAATACCTCTTTTAATATTTCATATTTGGAGGTCCGTCCTTTAATATTTGAGTATGCATCTTTATTGATGTGCTCTAGTGCTAGAAATGGATCCAGTGTATATTGCTCGACTGCTGCACATTGACCCTATTATGATTTTTCCATTCCGAACTCGTATAGGTTGCCGCCATGCCCAAATAATTTCACAGATTGATCTTGCTTTATGCCATGTCATTCACCCTGTACTTAAATGGGTTAGAAAATAGAAAAGAAAGAAAATGGAACTAGGATTTTAAGGCAGTGGGGTAGTAGCCCCATGTACAAAGTGAGTAGTAGGAGGAGTAATTATATCTGCACATCCATCTAGTATCATTCCATTTAAAGATATTAAACTAAGTGCCTCATGAAGACCTGCATTTATCGGTATGTGAAGTGCTGCCAATATCTGCATTGAGTGAGCTTTGCTATCATTGTTGTAGGTGCTTGCAAGAGAAGTGTTGCTTTTGCTAGTTCTTTCGATATCTACACATTCTAGTTCTAAATCAAAACATTTACTTGTCCACGTGGCAAGGTTTTGAGTACTGGTTCGGGTCAACAAAATTTTAACTCTGTTGAAATGCGGGTTTTTGTTTCTCCAAGTTTTTTCATCATTCGGGTTTAGGTTCATATTTAATGATCCTTTTTGGGATTCAACTCGGGATCATTTTAAATGGGACATGAAAATTTTATTTAATTGCTCATTGTGGGTGCTATACTAGTTTGAAATTTGACGATTCTGAGCTGGTTTTCCTGGGTGCCTTGTTCTTTCACTTGTAATGTAAGTCCCTGAACCTAACCTTTTTGTTGTTTTCTTATTTAACTTGGAATTTTCTTTTCTCTTTTGATTTTGTTCAGTTTTTTCTTTCCCTTTCTCATGTTGTCGGTTGTGGGTGCAGTGAAGGCAAAGGTTGTTTTCTTCGTGATTTCGAGTGCAGTGAAGGAAAAGGTTGTTTTCTTCACGAATTTTGGTGTCCTGTGGTACTTTGGTTTTCTTGTTGGACCTTTCTTCTAAGGTATGTTGGCTAGTTCGCTTTCTTTTTAGGTTTTGCAAATGAATCCATTTAGTGTTGTGTTGATTTCTATGCACTTGAATGTAGTGTCTGGTGGATCAATTGGTTCATAACAAATGGGTAGTAAAAGTCCTTAGTGTCATGCATAGTGTAGCAGTGGGAAGAGTCCTTATTCAACTTGATTGTTTCTGAAATACCATGGTTTTGAAACGATGGTGAAAACTGCATTCTCCCCAAACCAGACACTAGTACAAAACGAGGAATTAATGACTAAAATCTAGCTACAAATGACTATTTTTTAGTTGGTGACTAATAGTAGCTAATTTCCACTATCGTATAGCTTAACTAACTTAGTAGTATTTCACTTAGTCATTAATATGTTGACTTATTAGTCATTGATTTAGTCATGGATTTAGTCACTGATTTAGTCATTGATTGCAACAATTAATGACCAAATATACAACTAAATAAACTACTATATGATAACACATTAATGACTAAGCTAAATACGATTAAACATTACTCGCACTATAAGATACAGAAAATTAACTACTAATAGCGGTATATATGCGAATTTAGTCATTTTCATAGTCACAAATTTATGATAGGGAATGGAGGAATCGAACAACCAACCTCCTACTTATAATTAAGAAGGTTCTCTACCACTGATCTAGAACCCTTTAAGAAGTTGCCAATTGCTTGATAATGATGTTATTCAAACAAATTTTACATCATTCAAGCATACACAATAATGATTATCACGTTACTATAAATCCATTATGGCTTACCCTGTACTAGTCCTTCAAGTTCCTTTTGCACTTAATAAATGCATTTGAAAGACTTGAAGGACTATTACAAGGTAATTCATTATGTATCTATAGTAAATTGATTATAATTATTTTGTATGCTTGAATGATGTAAAATGTGAAAATCCCATAAATGTATAAGAATGACAAACATGCATCCAATGTTAAACTATCTACCGAGTCATCTAGAGTCATGCCAAGATATCTTAATTTGACTGAAAATTCATAAGTAAGTTGAAGATAGTGGTGGATAATGTCATGGAAAGGAGAATTTAAGTTTATATAGAAGAAAAGGATGAGAAAATGGAGTAACTTATCACCCAAAATGTATATAGATAGTAAAACAAAATATACAACTAATTCCATTTCACATCAAGAAGAATGGGGGTAAAATCTAAGCACTCATAGCCAATAGATAAATGGAAATGGGATGAGATGAAATATTAGAAATAATACCTTCGAGTTTGTTTGCTGACAAGAAGTATGAATACCTATGTGATCATTTTATTCAGAGGTGAATTAAACAACCACTAACCTACAATCAAGGAAAGAAGCCATGCTCAAATTGATATATAAATAAGATAAAATAAAAGTTAAAGATAGAGTTTGCCAATCCCACTATAATGTATACCTCAAAAGAGAACTACCAAATATCCGACAACTGTTCAACTTTGTCTAAAATTCCCACTTGGAATGCCACTGTTTAAACAAAAAAAAAATGAAAATGAAAACATGAAAGTAGTAATTTACTCTACCTATCTATTGGATGCAGAGTCCCATAGTTGTACAACATAATTAATCAAGCACATGCAATAAAATTATAAATGGACAAAAATAAGAAAGCAACGTGGTTTACTCCTTTCTTTATATACTGAGATATATATTATGATCAAACTTTGGTTCATCATGCTACACCTACATGGAAGGATGGACAAGAAGTTTACACTTAAGTCGATACTACATTTAAAGAAAAATGCACATAATATAGGTCTCTCATGTAGCTCCCACAAGATAGATATCATCTTTCCCTTTTGCCACTCTCCTATTATGGAGAAAAAAGTTGCATCTCTATCATATCCAATTTTGTATGATATTTGTTGCAGCAACAGAAAAGGAGGAAATTCCATGTCTATGGTCAAACCACTACTCATTTATAAATCCTGGAGACAAGCTCAATTAAAAATGTTTTCCCAATCTATAATATTTTTCTCCTCACAAAAATGGAAACCCTCATTCATAATCATAACAGTAGAGTATAAAGAAAAAGAATTAGGACAATAGATGGTCAATCATACTACATTTTTTATGCAATGCTCATGGAAGGTACAAAGAAATTCTCCCTAGTGTGTAACTTATGCTGGAAAATAAATTTTTTTACTAAATAGTTGTCTATAATTAAAGAAGTTTGAAATATAAAGCAGAGAGAATTCCCAGTCCAATATTTAAGAGAGAATTCTCAAATATTAGCCTTGTGCAAATCAGTTTTACATGAAAGTGAAAAAACCACTTGCTCATGCTAACCAATGACCATGAAAAGCATGAAACTTTCTATAATAAAAAATAGTGTTAGAACATGGAGCAAAGAAGGTTCTTCAACCAATTCAACTTGAAAATTTTGAAAAATCAAAGACTCAATTCCCAAGACTTAGCTTCGTGCAAATAATTCCTACATAGAAGAGAAACAAGAATTAGTTCATAGTAAAGGAAAATAGACATTTTCTTCTCATAATTATCTCAACTCGAGGCCTTCACCATTTTAAGATATGCAATGTTCATTCATAATTTTTTCTAATTCAAATGCATTTATAGTGGACATTCAATTCAAACTTAGTAATCACACTATATATCACCTGGTCATAAATATCTATTACAGACACAACCTTTGCCATTTTGATTATTTTGAAATTGATGATATTGATTTTTCAGCACTAAGATGTGGTTGCATGAAATGAATATGCTGACATACATTTTCAACTCACAAGAGTTCAACCAATATCTGTTCACATTTCTCTTCAAGAATCTTCACAGCTTATGTAAAAAGCACCTCAGGTGGAAATGCCCCCATTGATTCAATGGTAACTGAAAAACAAAATGTACAATGAAAAAAATTTAAATATTTGGGAAGTATAAAGCTTTAAAAGTAGAAATGAAGTAAATAAGCCAAATAATAATAATGTTTACAAACTCCTAGGTACTTATACTTACATATAATGTGCTCCTTCACACGATGTAACTTTACTCGCCTATCTCAGCCATCCCCACAATGCATTCATGGCATAATGTATAGTCTCTTGGAAGGAATACCTTTTCCTTCTTGTTCCTAGTTTAGCATATAAGAAAATTTTATGTTGTTAATGCAAATTAGGAGACACAAAACAATTCATACCCCGAAACAACAAAATAATATGTATTTTCTGAACTGCAAGAAATGGGATAAATGTATTTCATTTAATAAAAGGTCCACCTCCACCAAAATATTCAATGTTAAATACTTTCACATGACACTTCTGAACAAGCTCTTCTACAAGGTCATCCTCAACCTCTTCCAGTAAAACAACCTAAAAATATATTTATAGCCAGTGTGTAACACTATTTTCTGGAATTATAGTATATTTATTCACAAATTTCTTAACAATGTTATATAAATTTTCTTTAGGATTGGGAAATAATTGTCCTTCAGATATGGAAATTTGAATAACTCAGTATTAAATTGTGGTCCATAAACTAATGAAAAATGTATCCCTCCTTTGAGTCTCTCGCTGATTCTTGACACAAGTTTTTGCTACGAGAAATCAATACGTATGATCCTTGTTATTTTTCTTTCCTTTGTTTTCTTTTAGATATTTTTTACTTGCTAGAAACGACATTCTATTTTGTTAATATATTGATGAAGAGCTTTGTTGAAAAGACAAGTACGATCTAACCATGTTTTAGTGTATATTCATTTATCTTTATAGAATTAGGAGAGGTAATATGAAGGCTTTGTAGTGGTTCATTGTTGTTTAAATTTTACATCAATTGCCTACAAATAATTTCATTTAACCCTTGTTGGTTTTATATAATGACTGGTATCGGTGTCTTATATGTATCCTTCAATCATTCTTTCTTTGCATACCACAATTACAACCAAACAAGATATACACATAACTATAATAAACCTTTGTTTTGGGCATAAAACTGTGGCATAATATAATAGATGTTGTTTTTCTCTCAATTTGTCTTAGTTGATTCGATAAAGTGGTTTCGAAAAGACCGCATAGTTACTGGTTGTGTAAGTGTAAATGAAGAAGGGGGCGAATTTGAATCTCTAGTCTATCTCCTTACTTCCATAACCGGTGGTCTAAAATTAGGTTAGTGGAATTGTTCTATTGTTTCCAAGGAATTTCTTTTTTTATTGTATTGTGCAATGCTTAATGACAAACTCTCTAGAACAGATGTGAATCTGAATAGGAATGGTTCTACTCTTTGATGTGCATAATTTTATATTTTATATTAGTCATATAGTATTTGTAGAGTGGATGAATTGGAAGGAAATCAATTTCTGGTGAAAATTTTTCCATTTCCTAATTTTATTCATGGGAAGGAAACTTCCCGAATTCATTCCACTAACATAGAAAAAAGGGCTTCATTCAATAGTATCGATTCATTTCATCAACATGACTTGAAAACAGTATTGGAATCATATGCTTCAATTGAAGATAAAAGTGATGTGGGTGAGCCCCAAAAATATCAATATTTGAATCTTGATGACTTTGTACTTGCTATCAGTTATTATCAAATATCTGCACAAGATTTTCTTCGTAACGCATCAAGGAAAGCTGCATCAAGATCAAAGTTAAGACAATAATCTTGCAAGGTTAATAATCAGCTGAAAAACATCACGGTTGTCTACTAAAATCTTGATCCAAAGAGAACAAAAGATGGACATAAACCAAAGGAGAATTTAAATTAAAATGGTATGAATAGTCCCAAAGATTTTACAAGTGTTGGTATAGGCCAGAAGATAGAAATAGGTGTCACTCCTACCAGTATCACCATGGAAAGAATTGGTGATTCTAGTGTCATTTCTTCAACTTCGACATCTGGACCTAGAAGCATTTCTTCTATTAGGGTTGCATCTTTGTGTGCATATGGATTTCGTGCTTCAAGGATCCTATCTACAATGAAGGAAGTAACTTCTATCAAAGATTCCAAAAATATATGTTGTTGGAAAACATGATTCCAATAGCATGGCTCAATATATTCTAGTTCCATTGGCTATACAGAGCAAGGTTCCTAAACCTGGAGTTTCTAATGTTGCATTACAACTTCTAGTAGGGATGAAAAAGTTGAGCATGTGTTTTATAGATGCCCACCTGCAAAGACCATTTGGGCATGGTTTCAGGATGGATTTATTTTTTGAACTCCCTACTTTCCTAGAAAGGTCCTCTAAGGGACAGTTGGATCATTATGGACAATTGCATATCCTTATGGCAAATGTTTTAGCCATCTGTTGTTTCCTTCCTATGGAAAAACTAGTGTATTGCTACTTTTCATGAGAAACCATCCCCTCTTTGGCTAAGGGAATTGAGGCTCTTCAATCAAGAATCGAATCTTCTTATTAAATATCAAGTTGGATCCACTTTTTTCCATAAAAATGCGGAGTTCGTTCCTACTGGGGTACAAGCTGATATGCCCACTTTTATGGCATTTCCAAGATGAGAATTTTATTGTTGTCCTGTTGTTATGTTTTTGTATCTCTCTTTTTTATGCAATGTAACTATTTGTTACATAAATAACATATGATACATTTAAAAGTAAATAAAGACGTGGAATTGCAGAAATACCAAAATAACTAAATCCAAGAACACTAATTCAATAAAAAGACGAGATTTCATAAATCAAGTGTGCATTGGGACCATTCTAAGAAATCAGATAAAAGCAAAATAATTTGCAACTCTAAGAAATGATATAAAAACAATAAGATAAACAAAAACCATCATATCCCTTATTACATATTACAATTACCTTAGGATTTAGTAACCGTATACAATAAATGTGATACTAGTAGCACTCACCACTAAGGAAATTCGACTTTACACGAGGACCCAATATATTGTGATCATTGCAAACTTGACTAATTCCAACAACATTTCCACAGACACTGCCTAGACCATGTTTATCCATATGGCTCATTCCTTGATTGGATTTAGACTCATTTCTTAATTAGCTTGAATGCAACTTCTTGGCACTGGAATAGTGGTATTACCAAATAGACCTTCCAGCTGACTTTGTTCTTGGCTCATCACAGACTTTGGTTCTTGGCAAGAAATTTTAGGCATTGTTTCATTCGATTTGTAAATTTGGATACTACCTCTAAAATCAATCATACTTCTTAATTGTTCATCAAAGTTCTACAGATGGTGTTCCTCAACATTTACCTTGTTCTCAACATTGTCTGTAACCTTCAACATACTTACTGTTGCAGCTACTCTAGGTATATATAAGTGTGCTGCTGTTGATAATGGAAAAGTCCCACTTTTATTTGAAAGAGATAAATTTATGGTTCTTTTCCAAAAGGCATAAAAATGATCACTACTGCCAAAGCTAGAAGCCAATGCCATCATCCTAGGACCATTTATGATATCTTCCTCAATGGGTGACATAGTAGATTTTTGTGATTCATTCATTGGAGAATGTTTGTTTTGTATAGCTATTTCCAAGGGAATGCACTGACCTAGAATGAATTCATGTAATATCCTATCGCTAAACCTCTATTTTGTTTGAATTAAATAAGATGAGATTTCATACATGTCATAGGTTTCACTAGGCCCAACTGACATACCAAATTTTGATTGGCTTGGATTAGATCCATAGTTCGTGCTTTAAATGAAACCCTTATTAGAATTTGAATGCCATGTAGATATTCAAGATGATAGTTTAGAATTATAATTGCAGTGAATGGAGAACGAATATACAAACTGAACAAAACAAACCACATAGAAAATAGACAAGTATTGCTCAGGAATTTACAGTATCATTCATAATAATAATATTCAGTGTAAATAGATTATAAATAGGAAGAATTCAAATGCATGAGGAGTGAAATCGAATATCCCAAGTGGATAAGACTATATCTAACTGAATATCTAACTCAAGGTCTCCCAATCTATATCAGAGTTCATCATATCGACTCCCAAATGCACCACTGACTCAAACTGACAGTGACAGCTAGTTAACTCAGTGAAACTGAGTGTGGTAGGTGAACAAAATTGCTACTCCACATGCATGCATGCATTCTCCATGTAAAGAATGCATTAGCTAACTGATAGTGAGTCATTTGAAGGTAACTGACATCTAACTGAGAATAACTAGTACTAACTCCAACTAACTGAAGTAGGTTGGTGTCGGAACTCCCAAATGGCTCCTAAAATGTAGGGATTCATGTAGGAGGTGCCACAATTGATGCATGCACATGCAGTAAGTGGTAGTTAACCTCTATCATTTTCCCCCACACTCTGGTGACCGGTACATGTGGCCCCATTAGGTCAAGTGGACCCAATTGTACTAGTGGACCCAATTAATTGATTAAGGTTCCTAAGTTGGGAAAATTTAATCTAATAGACATTATGGTCAAGGGAGGATTAATAATCCTAACAACCCTTATTTGGGAGCGCTAAGACTTGGTTTCTGAACCCCCCTAGTGCATCATGCTTCATCGCATGAGAATCAACATTGAAGTGTGTCAACTTGTTTAAGAGTTGCTTAGGATCCCCCATAACATTATTCATAGACTGTAATGGTACCTCCCTTACAAGACAATCAGAATGCCCACCAGATGGAAGAAGCATAGACATAACTGATCCTCTCATAGAATCTTCCTTTAAATGGTTAATGCATCCATATTCCATTGCATTTGGTCTTCCAAATCCATGAAAATTGTGTTTGAACTGCCTTTCTTTACCTTTCTCCTTGTTTCCAGAAAATGTAGGAAGATTGCATGGACCACCTTTTTGATTTCCCTTTGGTACACTTGGATCATAAACTAGACCAACAATTCCAATACTCATGCCTGTGTTCAGTATAAAAATTATAGAAATTTCCATACATGATTCAATTTTCGAGCACAAAATCACAAGTAACAACTATTTCAAGATCTTTATATTCACTATAAATGCAATTTTATACAAAAACATATAGTTGATATCACTACAACCTAGGAAAACCAAACATGATACGTTCAGTTGGCATTACCTCTATGCAACCTGCACTCAAGAAATATGGGTTTGTGGTTTTCCATTGTAGCATTAGATACTTGGGTATCTAAATATGGTTGCAATGGACCATGAAGTGCATGTGTTTGCTAATAAGGTTAACGAAGTCTTAGCTCAAAACTTGATGACATAGTATCCTTCTATGGTGGGATCAATTCTTGTATATTATTCATGCTTCTTAGAGTAAAACCCTTCTAAATTTTTTTTATTTTTGCTGGACCTTGATTGGGGAAAAAAGGTTGTCCCCCATTATTTATAAAATGAATATATTCAAGACCTGAGGTGTTTACATAATTTGGTGAACCTCTGTAGGAATTATTAGAAGACACCTTTGAAGCCCTTGGGAGGTTATCCTTGTGTTTTTGTAATAACTGTGGGGCGCTCGCACGAAGTTGGTTCCACTTTGTGCCACTTAAGAAATCAGAAATGCACTTCCGAAGTGCAAATTGAGAATGCACATGCGTTATTGATGGTACGTTTGGAATAACCCAAGCCCAAACACAAGGCTAAGGTTTGTAAGGAAGTATCGCATATGTGTTTTGTAAAATTTAAATATCGCATATGCGATATATATCGCAAGTGAGATATATTGCATATGCGATATTGAAAACTAAAAAAAAACAAAATAGAGGCGACAAGCCTCAAATATCATTTACACAGTGAAGCATCAGGAGAGCGATAAACCGCGTGGGCGAAAAAAATGCAGAGGCGATTTGTGTTACACCTTTTACAAGTCGAGTTGGAGGTGGATTGCCTCCAATGGCAGGTAACTTCTCTTATCCATTTCAATTAGTTTTCAATTCTTTATTGTTTTTCTTAATTTCATAGTTTTTATAATTATTTAAAACAAATTTAATAAAAAANCTTGAATTTTTTTGTTTAAATCTTAACAGATAACAGAAATGAGTGAGATAATGTGGAAAACCAACCCTCTAATAACCCAGAACCTAACCCAAATGTAATGCCCATATTTGACTAGACATATCGACATGTTGCATTTTATTTTCTTAGTAAATTTTGAACTCAGTTTGACTAAGTAAACCATATTTATGACATGATAGATGTCTAAGATGTTACTATGCTTATGTTGATACATTGATTGTGATGTTATGATTATGTTGTGAGGTTAATATGTTATAGTTATCATGATATTCCTTTGTTCATAAAGACAGTGTATGTTTAATTGTCATCATTGATAGATGTAATATATATGATGTGGTACATGGATATCGACCCATGATGTGATCAATTTAACGATTTATACAATGAAAGGAAATGTTGTTGATAATATGCACCAACTGATGATTGAATGGAGATATTGTTATGGATGTATGTTTTCAAAGTACTAATCTGCAGGACACATGGGCTATGTAATAAATGGATACTTTATATCAAGTGTGGTATAGTACCTATTTTCTGCAAAAGAGCCTTGATTACCGAAATTGATGATACGATGACACAGACCAATAATCTCAATAGCAGCAAAGTATGTTTTGATAGGGTATATAGACCCAAGATGTTGAGAGGGATGGATGTGTTCCACCCTATGTTTTTATGATACCCGAGGTCGTGGGAGGGCCGTGCTGAGACACNACCCGATCAGTAATAGTATAGGTTTTCATAGCTAAATATGTTAATGAAATAATGAATGTTAAGTTAACATATTCATTAAAGATAGGTGAACATTGTAATACGTAAGTGATCAAGTGTCGTAAATTGGAATAATCCTCAGAAAGTTGTCGTGCGTAGACTTAAACATTGTTCATTTACATTAACAAAATTTTCAGGGTTGTTTAAACCCCTAAGGGTGCTTTGATTATGNGATGACAACAGTCAGATGCCTACTAGGAGAGGCTAGGTCCGTTGTTCATCCGATGCTATTGCTCTCAGGTTCTTATGTGGTCAGGTCGGTGAAGCCGACATCCACTTCTATACTAGAAGAGGAAGGATAGGGAGGATGCAGATGTAGGTTAGGATGGGAGGATGTTATAGCTAGTACTGTGTTGGGTCGGGGGGGATCTACAAAACCAAGATTAGTAGTAGTAGGTGTCTCTTCCTTGAAAATAATTGATTGAGTAATGAATCTAAAAATATAATGATGTTATAACTTAATTCATTAATAATTAATGATTNGATTACATGCTCATGACTATGATACTTGTGATTAAAAACAAACAACTGTAAAATGTCTTTAATTATAATTATTATTAATGGTATTATTATTATTATTATTATTAATAGTGCCTCTTGTGGTAAACATAACCGATAGTTTAATTAGACAATTATTTCTATTATTATTATGATGATTATTAAGATCTTGTGTTAAACATAGTCAATTAATTAATTAAACAATTATTATTATAATTATTGTTATTATTACGCTCTTGTCGTAAATATAGTCAATTGTTCAATTAAACCCCAGTGGAAATAACACGAGTAAAATAATTATTAATCAAATAAATCAAATGATTCCATGTAGGTTAAACATGTATATTGAATTATGGAATATGACCATCAAGATATGACATGATTGATTTTATAATAATACTTATTACTATGATTACTAACATCGGATTCCGGATCAAGTAAAACAACCAAGATACTCACCTGTACACAAGATAATTACTAAATTATTATTTTATTCAACATATTTGATTTGAATAGGACTAGCTATTAAACTGCCATCCCGTGAGGGACCAGTGGTGAACATTCCAAGAATTAATAAATTCCATACAACCAACTTATTCAATTCAACTTAAATAACCTTAACTATTCCGATGCTCAAGATAAGGACAATTGAATGAATAAATGTATATTCATGATTATAATAATTTACTAGCATCGAAAAACTGAAAGAGGTAGGTGAATGAAGTGTTTTGGGGGAAAGGCAGTGGAGCAAGGTGAAAGAAAGTAGGGGGAAAATGAGTATTTAGGGGAGGTATCAAAGAGAAATGAGGGAGTATTTTTTTGGGGGAAAATTATACTCTGCATCAGTGGAAAAATGACTGAGGAAAAACTTGAGGAGGGGGATAACTCAAGGACGAGGATATATGGAAATGAAAGAGAAATGGGGGGAAAAAGAAGAAAGATATAGAATGGAAAGGAAGCTGCTCTTGATATTATTGGTCTGTGGGTTTGGGGGCTAGGAAACCAATGTGTTTCCTAGGGCTAGCACATGATAAGAGTTGGTTGGCAGGGTGGCACATCATTTTGTTAAACAAGGCTTGGATGGAAAGCTGGAAGAGGAAGGATCCTACAAGGTCTACAGCAAACTGTTGGATCTACTAGAACCGATGGTTCTATGTATTTAGATACTAAATTCCTACATGGTATTATTGTCTAATTTACAAAAAAAATCATGAAGTTTATCAAACATGTACAGCTCATATTTCTACTTTAATATGTTTACAGTTCATATTTGTACATTCATATGTTTATAAAACTAATAGAACAAAAATGGATATAAACCTGTAATATGATTAAAATGTCTTGATTTTATTGAAAGCTAACTCAGAATGAGCTTAAGATAGAGAAAATCACAGAGAAATGGACATAGTGCTCTACCGGTTAGGCAGAGCACTACAGATGGTATCAGAGCCCTAGGTTCTAAAATTGGAACCTAAAGGGACCCTCTAGAAAAAAAAAACAAAAAAAAACAATAGGGCATTACATAAGCACTACTACATGACCTTTACCAGTCAAATCACTAATCTCACTCTCCCTTTGCTCGTGTCTTTGGATAGAACTTGAATTGCTTATTTTTGATAGAAAGTGAGGATAGTCATTGCCTTGTGGTTGCATAAAATGCGACTGTATCCTTCTAGGACCATTTCTTTCTGAATCTCCTACTCTATTATCTCCTTGCAAAATCATCAACTTCACCTGTTTCACATAGAATCCTATAATGTTAAAAATTCCAAATCCTAAGGGCGATAAACAGTAACACTTTGTTGATGCTACCATGAAGGATATGTTACCTTTAGTAATTCATTCTCAGAAGCAAGCTTTTTAGATTCCTTTGCTATAAGTTTTAGTACATTTATGAGTGTTGTGTTCTCAGCAGTCAGTGTATCCACTTTTGCAGTTAACTCCTCACACTCAAGCTATTTCATGGAAGTCAGCATTAGCACAGAACAGCACAACAAACCATCAATTGAGCAGTATTTACTACTTCCAAAAATCAATGAAAACAGGCTATCTATTTATGCCTCACTATTTTCCCTCTCTTGTCAAGCATCTGATAAAAATACTGAAGAACAAGTCTATACCTGTTTCTTCCTTTGAGAGTGTTTAACTGACTCTCGATTAGATTGTTTACACCTCTGTCATTTCAACTCTCGTTCATCCTATTTTACAAGCTCATTTAGCAGTTGTACAAGCTCATTTAAAATTATTATCAACATTATTTGCTCAATTTGCACAACCCCAACCTTAATTTTTTTTATGGGTGACAGATTAAGGGAACCATAAGCCTCAATTTGCACAACCACTTACCAAAACACTGATATACTTGGCTCATTAGAATTAGTGAGGCATTAGAGGCCTCCCACCTGTAAATTTATGTGGGCAAACTAAATATTAAATGACAAAAGGAAGAATTTGTATAAATCTAACAATAAACCAGCAACAACCTGTGTATATAT
>LPNX010208356.1:0-15000 GCA_001517045.1 Pseudotsuga menziesii
ACAAATAAAAAATGGTAATTTAAGTATCTAATTGAAAAAAAAAGCTATGGGTGAATGAATTACCTGTTAATATGACGATTCACTAGAGGATTTGTCTTCAAATCGAGGAATGGGCACTCTTCCAAGATCCTAGGGCATTGGCACGCCGTCGTCTTCATGATCCTGTTTGGTGAAAACGACTCTCGGGTCTGGACTGTGTGTTTTTTTATTTGTTTTTAGATTTACAAAATGCGCACGCGTTATAGAGTTACAAAATGCGTGCACATTTTGGAGTTCTATAACGCGTGCGCATTATTGTTACCTGGCCTATGTGTGCTGATATGTCAGGCTCAGATTTTATATTCCAAGTGCTATGGAAGAGGAGCGCGTTCTTTTTCTATGTAACGTGAGCCTGTTCCTAAAAAGTAAGATTGCATCTAAAAGGTCCCTCAACTTCTTGCACACACCCACTATCCTAGTGAATTCGACCCTAGGTGAGTCATTGTAAGTCGGGGCAATAGTCCCCACCATTGTGTTACCCTCCTATTGGTTGGAGGAGGTAAAGTCCCCACAAGTTGTGGGGCACTAGAGTTATTAGACACTCCTAGAGATGTCGGCTCTAGTAAGTAATTGTTAAGTAAGGCCGACATGTTGGAGTGGGTTCCAAGTGAACGGAAGAATATAAATAGAGAGTGAGTCTCTCTATTTATCATACACACACTCACTCATTGGGGCACATGAGTGAGAGAGGAGAAGCTCTCTCAGTGAGAGAGAGAGAGAGAGAGAGAGATAGAGAGAGAGAGAGAGAGAGAGAGACATAAGCTGTGGAGATCATCTTTATGTTTTCGGGTTTTACGTTTGGTGCTGATTCTATCTCTGAGGAAGTTGTGGGCTTTTCACCATTTATGGTTTTCCCGAGGATAAACACTATGTTCATTGTCTCTTGTGTTTGATTGCTGTGCTTGTTATTCTCTCAGTTAAATATCTTAATGTTATGCTAGCTTAATGATAAAAATATAACACTTACAAACCCCAATGTTTTTCCTATGAAGTTCAAACAAATATTTTCCCAATGGTTTTGTAAACAAGTCTGCAAACTAATTTCTTGATGTGCAAAATTCCACATTGATTTCATTTTTGTTTATTAGTTCACGAATAAAATGATACCGTGTATCAATATGTTTACTTCTTTTGTGAAAGATGTGATTTATTGATAGTGCAATAGTTGAGTTATTATCACAAAAGATTGGAGTTGGCTCATTTTGTTCATGTTGTAACTCAAAAAGATTTCTTCTCATACAAACTGTTCGACATGTAGCTGTTGTTGCAGCAACATACTCTGGCTCAGCAGAGGATAGTGTCACTATGGGATGCTTCTTAGATTCCCATGCTACTGATCCCGATCCAAAACTGAACACATATCCAGATGTGCTCTTTCTATCATCAATAGAACCTGAAAAATCACTGTCAGTGTATCCAATCAACTTAAAATTTGAATTAGATGTATATTGGATACCAAAATTTGTTGTTCCGACAATATATCTTAGGATTCTCTTTCCAGCTTGCCAGTGGGTACTCTTTGGTGTTTCCATAAACCTTGAAATCAAACTTAGTTTTATAAATCCATTTGACACCAATACAATTTTTATCTTCAGGAAAATCTACGAGATTCCAAGCATTATTTCTTTCTATGGCATGAATTTCTTCATCCATTTCTTTTATCCAAAAATCCTTTTTAACAGCTTCTTCAAAATGTACAGGATCACATGCTATAAATGCAAAATTTGAAACTTGATCTACTTCATCATTCTGTTCATATAATTCTCTTATACTTCTAGTCTTCTGACCTCTAACTCTGTTTCTTAATGATGCCAGTGTAGGCTTTCATTCGTTGCTTACCTCTGATCTTGTTCCTTGCCATCCACCAACACTTGATGGTTCACCATGTTCATGAGCTCTAGACGATCTGGCAGGTGTTCTTGCCGCTGGTGTATGTGGAGTCAATTTTCCTCCATGTGTGCTATGTTCATGTTCTTCATCTTCTGTGTGAGGTGTTACAGCTTCCTCACTAACTAATTTATCAATGCTCCCATCCTATGCTTCTTCTTCTTTAAACACCACATCTCTGCTAATTACATACTTCTTGGTGATGGGATTATAAAGTCTATATGCTTTAGATTCTTCACTATATCCAATAGAAATACATTTCTGACTTCTGTCATCTAACTTTCTCCTCAACTCTTCAGGTACATGTGCATAAGCTACACAACCAAAAATTCTTAAATGAGATATGCTGCTACACTTACCGCTCCAAGCTTGCTGAGGAACTCGATCCTTCACGCTTTTCGTTGGGATTCTGTTCAGGATGTAAACTGAACAATTAACAACGTCTCCCCAATATTCATTTGAAAGATGCTTCTCCTTCATCATACTTCGAGCCATGTTCATAATGGTTCGATTCTTCCTTTCTGCTACATCGTTTTGCTGTGGAGTGTAGCGTGTAGTAAACTGCCTTTTAATTCCATGATACTTACAAAAATTCATAAATTCATTTGACATATACTCACCTCCTCCATCTGATCTCAAGACTTTAATAAATTTGTTACTCTCTTTTTCAGCCATAGCTTTAAAAAATTTAAACACATCAAATGCTTGAGATTTCCGTTTCAGCAAATACACCCAAGTTTTTTTACTATAATCATCAATAAAAGACAGAAAATAAACATTACCAGTCAAAGAAGGTGTTTGCATTGGTCCACACAAATCTAGATGTGTACTAGCTCTAATGGTTCCTTTGCTCTGTTTGAGACACCAAAAATAAATTTCTCTCTATGATGCTTTCCCAATATGCAACTTTCACATGAGCCTATTGGCTGCTCAATACTCGGCAATCCTTTTACCATCTGCTTCTTCTATAGAAATTCTAAACCACCAAAATGTAAATGACCATATCTCAAATGCCATAACCATGATTGATCTAAACTCTTATTTTTAAAAGCATTCAAAGAGTTAGTCAAATCATTTCTCATAGTCAGCGGAAACATTCTATTCTTTGTCATCTCTACTCTAGCAATCAACTGTTTACTTGGATATTTATCATAAATAGTGCATACCTTTTTCTTAAAGAATACTCTATACTCTTTCTCCAACAATTGTCCAACACTAAATAAATTACACATCAAACCAGGAACATAATAAACATCATGAATAGTTCTTCTTTTACCATCTTTTGCATACACAACAATCACACCTTTACCATTAACTTTTACCTTACAGTCATTACCCAACTTTACTTCAGACTGTATGCTGGTATCTAGACTTCAAAATAATTCCTTATTTCCAGTCATATGGTTGTTGCATGCACTGTCCAAAAACCAAATGTCTTTTGAACTTTCCTAGGTGACATTACAAGTCAAAAACATAGGTTGCTCTTCATTTTCAGTCTCCTATGTCATGTGTGTAGACAACTTACTAGCATCTGCTTGTTTCTTCCAACACTTGTTAGCAAAATGCCCAAATTTCTTACAATAAAAACATTGAACTTTAGATTTATCATACCTCTGATTTCCTGACTGTCCTGCTCTGCTGCTACTCCCCCTTACGCTAGGAGTACTCTGCTGTAACTTCTCTTCATTTTTAGAATCATTTCTACTGTCACTATGACCAGCACTTCGTCCTCCTCTTCCTCTGCTACTAGCTCTTCCTCTATCTCTACCTCTAGTAACATTTGACTGAGATTTAAAAGCATTTTCTAAAGGAGTGTCATCATACCTATTCGTTCTTAATTCATGAGCAAGCAATGAACCAGTTAGCTCATCAATGTGCATTTGACTGAGATTTTTAAACTCTTCAATTGGAACAACCATTGCTTCAAACTTCTTCGGCAAACATCTCAGCAATTTTTCAATCACATGTTGACCTAGAAGATCTTCACCATACTGTCGTAGTTGGTTTACAACACTCATGACTTGTGTCATGAAATGATCAACAGTCTCATTGTCTTTTATCTTCATATTCTCAAAGTCTCATCTTAAATTATGCAACTTAACATTCTTCACCTTGGTCACACCTTGATAGCACGCTTCAAGAGTGTCCCAAGCTTTCTTTGAAGACTTAGCACTTGATATCTTCGAAAAAATAGATTCACTCAGGCCTTGCTGAATAAGACCAAGAGATTTATTATCTTTCTTTCGATTTTCCTTCAACAGAACACGTTCAGCATTGGTCAAAGCCAACTCAGCCGCTTGATCAGCTGGTTCAGGATAACCAAACGTAACAAACTCCCAAAGATCCTGAGCATGCAGGATAGTTCTCATTTTAATAAACCATGTGTCATAATTTATTTCAGACAACACTGGAATTTGTGGCTGTACTACACTGCTGTTAGTAGCCATTTCAATTAATTTCAAAAACAAATGAGCAATAAAACTTAACCAGGCTCTTAAACAAGAGATGAAACTTAACCACGCTCTGATACCACTAAGGGAAAGGAAGAGGAGTGCCGCTTTCTTCAACAACAGCACTAAAAACTTCACGAACAGCTTCAAAAACAACCTACAGGAAAGCTGTAGATTCCTGGCTATGACTCACTAACAAACTTTACAAAATCAATTTTTATTCCTACAGGACTATTGCAACTTGGCTGCTATTGCTAACAGTACCCAGTAGAAGGTGTTGCAGCTGGCTATTACAGCCGGCAACACTCTATACATTTAAATCAACTAGCTGCAACTGTTGACGTCACTCACAACTCACGCACAACTTTGTTGCAACTCACTATTTTTCACTGATTTGATGACCCTGCATCCAAAAACTTATCATGAATATTCTGCAAACTTAATAAACAACATTCTCATCAAAATAAACTCTGTTTGGTTTGGCTATTACTCCAGACTCACATAAAATCTAAAATTGAGTTTTTCAACTAAAAAAATAGAGTAAAACAAAATTACACAGGAAAATATCAGAGTTTCAACTCTGTTTCTATTACGCTCTGTTGTTCATGTTCAGCGTCTGAAATATGGTTTACAAACTAGGTATATATAGGATTATGGCTAAGTTGGTCATTAAATACAAGCTGGCCCTTCGTTTATACAAAAAATGAGATTCTCTGTAAATAATTTACTGTCTGTTACAGTCTGACAGAGTTTGAATAAACGTGCTGCCTCTTCAGAAAATAGATCCGCTCAGCTGACATATAAAAATGGTTTTTTATGATTTAATAATTTGTTGTTTTGTCAAGCGTTGAGGTGGTGTGGTGGTGCTGTGACTCTTCAGTGTTACGGCAGCCACAAACTGAACGGTGATGTCTCTTCAAAGTTTCGGCAGCTGATGTTGCTGCTTCAAAATCTGTTGCAGCCTGGTGGTGGAGTAATTACATAATTCCAACAATGGCAGTATCGACGAGGATCCTGTGAATTAATTCAATATGTCGGCCACAATGTGTTCATTGGACTTTCAATCAAAATTAGATTCCAGTCAATTGAACATCTTTGCTCATCAAACCATGATGTTAGTAGAATTACCTTAAAAATAAAAAATAAAAATAACAATAATTTATCAAAAAAATTGTGGTGTTATGTTATTTTTTTTTGAACTTTGTTTAAATTGTATGTGTTTTAATACATAAAAACTTATTTTTTTATAATTTTAATGATATTATAAATAATTTTGAGTTTTTTTTTTAAATATTTAAACCTTTAAAAAATATATATAATTGAAAATAATCTAAAACTTAGAATATTTAAAATACTCAAACTATACATTATCGATCAAAATTTATAAAAATTTAAAATGAATTAATTATTTTGTGATTTTATTCATATTTTATATATAAAATATAGACTTCAATGTATAAATAGAGAGAAATTATAATTTTGTTGATATTTTTAATTATATAAAATATAGACTTCAATATATAATTATATAAAATATAGACTTCAATATATCAATAGATTGAAAAATATAATTTTCTTGATATTTTTAATTATATTATATAATTTTACATAAATAATATATTTAACTTTTATTTTTTATATAATATATTTTATATTTATAATAATAATGATAATAATTATTAATGTTCATTTTGTTATGCTTTAAAATGTTATAAAGATTATTATTATAATAAATATTTTGGAATTAAAAAAAAGTGATTTTCATTGTAATAAATATTAGACATTATTTTATTCCACTATATTTTATTCCACTATATTTTAAGAAGGTTTAATTTTATTCCAAATTATTTTATTCCACTATATTTTAAGAAGGTTGAGCCTGGAGCAAAGCCATGAGGGCACCTATTAAATGATCTAGTGGCGGGTTAACACATAGGTGTGGGCCAAGTGCTATCCCAGTCATGGCTTAGATTCCCCAAAGTCATGGTAGAGTGAAAAAAAAGAACGAATACGGAACATACGCATTGACGGCTGAGCTGAGTCGCTAGTGGAGCAGATGAGCTTTGAAGAAAACATAATTGAGGTATATTATGGAGAAAAATACAACTGACTAATTAAGTCGAGTCGGTCAGCTTATGGTTATGGAACATGACTTTACTTCATTCACCGACGAAGACGAAGACAAATAGAAAATAAATCAAATCCTGAGAGCGGATCCGATTTTATTGGAAGGGGAGATAATGGAAGAACACATGTATGTGACCAAATATGTGTCAGTTTCAAATTTAAATTAGTCATATGGTAAAATAACATTAGATCCCGTTGTAAATATTCAAGGTCTACTTTATTATAAATTGTTTAAGATGATTATTCAAGTGGAAATAGTAATTCCGTGTTTATAACGAGCTTATGGTTAGCACTTGTTCGGAAGATGACAAAAGTGTAAGGTAAGTTAAATGAATATTAATAATAGTTAATAAGTCATGATAACGATAAGTTGATTTGGATTCGGAACAAGGTAGAAGGTGAGTATCATGTAAATTTGGTATATAAGTGGTTTTGGATTACTATTGATTACAATAGACACTTTGGAAAGTCTTGGCTTTAAGGAAAAACAAACTTTTTCTGTGGCTTATCTTAAAAGGTAAGGTGCTCACCTAGGATTAGATTTGGAAGAAAAACATTGAGGGCCTAAGCATCTGTGTGTTCTGTGTATGGAAGTAGAGGAGGCTATTGATCATCTCTTCAATCAATGTGTTTACTCACTTCAAGTTTGGGAAGGCTTACGTAAAGGAATTAACAGGGAAATCCTATGGGACAAAGGTTCTATTGTGTTAAATCTTAGACAGTGGTTTGAGAGGAGGGATCTAAAAGTTTTTAGTTGCATTCCTTTTCTTGCAACATGGGGAATATGGAGAGCAAGAAATGACAAAATATTTGAAGACATGGCTATTCCGGATTTCGTGGTTACTAGCCAAGTTCTATCCCTTCTTTCTTCTTTTACAAATACTATTCCAGCTGCAAAGGTGAGGGTACCAAAGAATATTTTGAATGATATTGGAAGTAGGGGTTTCTTTGATGGAGCCTATTTTGAGGGATTTTGTGGCTTAGGTAGTTATCTAAATATTTATGATTCATATTTAGTTAGTTTTAAGAAAAATGGTGAGAGAGGTACTATTAGTAAGGCTGAAGGATTAGCTCTTAGGGAGTTGATCAAGTTGGTAATAGAGGAAGATATTCAAGATTTTAGTGTTTACGAGGATTTTGAGTTCTGGATTGATTTTATGAATGCAAGGAGAAGGATCCTCAACATCAACCTTCTAGGTATGGACAAACATCTGAAACAATTGACTAGAGATTTTAATTCTTTCTAAAGTTGTCATATATTCAAAGAGAAAAATGAATATGTAGACTCCCTATCAAAGGAAGGTATGTGATGGTACTATTTCTTTTTCAAAATTCAAGGATGGGGTAACACAAGTTTTAGATAAGAAAATGGGTCGAGTTAAGGTTTGTTAGCTGACAGTTTTTGTTAAAAGATCTGTAGGTATCTATGTCCTCCAATTTCAAGGCACTAGTTTTTCTTGGTTTTGATTTTGTTCACCCACTAATTTGTATATGCAGGGGAGGTTTAAGACTGTATATGGAAGTATATGAATATGAATACTTGGTAATATGAATACTTATCCATATAAAAGTTTACTTATAAATATGAATACTTGGTAATATGAATACTTATCCATATAAAAGTTTACTTATAAATATGAATACTTGGTATTTTAATAGAAATTAAATTTGATAATTCACATTTAACATTTTATTATGGAGTTTAAATGTTAGTAAATTTTTGAAATATAATTTCAAATTTTATATTTAGTTGAAATATTTTTATTTATTTTGAAATCATGTATTAAAAATTGTAGGTGAGATGTGTCAACATAACACATATTTATCGGTTCTAAGTTTAAATTGGCTATATTGTTGTTAAATTTCATGAAGCATGGATCTTTAGGCCTGGATGAAAGCAATCCGAAAATAAGGATGCAGTAGAATTAACAATTCAATGTAAAATGAATTCATGACAGAAATTTCATACACAAGAATTGGTCAGAATATCATTACATTGATTATCATTAATTTTGTTGGAATCCAACATACATACATTAGGAAGAACTTGAATGTCTTTGGGAGGATCCAAATTCACCTACTAAATCTAACTCATTTGCTAACTCAATGTGAAAAAAATCAACACTGCAGCTCATTAGTGTAACTCTGGCTAACCAAACTAGTCTACAATCAATTAACTAATGAGGGTAGGTGAACGAAGGTGCCCACATTCCTTTGAATCATGCAAACTGGCACTACACTAACTGCATGTGATCTAACTATGGTGATTGAAGCATAAATTAACATAATTGATTACCTACCAAGGTCCATTGAAGGAGACTGCTAGTGGCACTCAAAGTGGGTTCCTAAATGATAGGGATTGGTCCTTGGGGAACCTAAACTCATGCATGAAGGTGAAGTTAGTGGTAGGTGGCTCCTAGGTGTGTCCCCCATACACTGGCAAAGTGATGATGACCTCCTAAGCTAGTAAAATAGACCAAATATATTGCGTGGGAAAAGGGAGGATTAATTAATCCTAACACCCAAATTTAATCCTAACTTTGGAAACCTATGCCCTTGCAACTGGGCCAAAGGTCACCCATATAATCTAAATTAAATAAAAATGACTGCCAATAAATCAAGAAAAATAGGGAAAACCTCATGGGAAAAACACCGCCTCAAAATAGAAGGAAAATCAGGAACAATAGATCAGTCAAGCCTATACACCAAGAAAAGATATGAGGTAAACAAATATCTTTACAATGAATGAATTGGTAAAAATATCAACAAGAAGCTCCTCTATACGGCATTAATGCAGTGTGATAACATTACTATGCACTAGTTCTTGAATGTAGTGCATGTGTACTTTAATATGCTTTTCCCGTTGTTTCTAAAATGGATCACTGGATATCTTGACGATACTCTGGTTGTCACAATAAATGTCCACTAAAGGAGAAGTATGAATGTTGAACTCGGTCAAAATTCCAAACAACCAAACTTCTTGGATAACTGCATTTGCAACCCCCTTATACTCTGCTTCTGTTGAAGAGAGTGCAAGAGTTGCTTGCTTCTTGCTTGACCAAAAAATTGGTTGAGATCCCAACATAAACACAAAACTTGATGTAGATTTCCTATCATTTCCATCCCCAGCCCAATATGAATCAATATATCGAATCAAATCTAACTGAGAATCTGCTGAGTAATGGATCCTAAAATCTCGCGTACCCTGCACATAGTGCAAGATGCACTTTGCTGCCTTCTAGTGCATCTCATGTGTCTCTTACATGTATATGAAAGCATCACTCACATCATAGGAAAAGTCTGGTCTTGAATGTGTGAAGTATAGTAGACTCCCAATGAGCTATTTGTATAGAGTATTGTCAACCAATGGAGTGGAACCACCTTTTTCCATCCTGATGCCAGATAGGAAGGGAAATGGTGTTTCTTTACAATATTCCATGTGGAATCTTTTAATCAAATCTCCACTACATATAGACTTTGTAATCATGATTCTTGAAGTCTTTTGATTTACTTCGAGACCAATGAACTTCCTCAATAGTCCTAGATCTGTCATGGTGAATGCTTCAGTCAAAGATGACTTGATGCTTCTCAAACCAGTAGTAGAGCTACTAGTAATGAGAAAGTCATCCACATATGACAATGGCCAAATCACATTTTCTTTAAGGCGCACAGTCCTTTCATCAGATCCGCATGAGTTTTTTGGGTTGCATACTTACTTCTAAAAATCCTTTCAAAAGTATCCCAGTCTGGGATTGAGTTTGCAGGCAGACCAAAATACCATGAGGTTGCTGCTCCTTTAAGGGTATGTGGAAAAAGTCTGCAGACTACATCTTCATGTTCTCCAGCCCTTAATCCTTCTATGGCCAAGTAAAATCTTTGCAAGTGATCATCTACTAAAATCTTTTCACTTCGATCAAATTTGCGCAGCATTTTCTCAAAAGCTTGAGGTAAGTCATGCAAAGGAGGTGTTAGGTTTAAAGGTGATCTGGCTTTCCAAGAAGGTGGTGGGTTTGGTGGGTTGGGTGGCTGATTTGCGTTTATGCCTACCATGAGTCCGGGTGGAGAGTGAGGTGGTGAATGAATAGGAGTATGGACATGCAAACAGTAAGGGGTCTCTGGGCCCACTTGATTCAAAGGATGAACAACTTCCTGTAAGGCTGTTTCTACAAGTTCTTCCAAATCTCCAACCAACATTGAGTCTTCCAATACAGGACGCTCTTTCTTCTTGTATTCTCTTCTAGGAAGTCAGGGATAATCAGTAATCCTCCAATCTTCTTCACATATGCCCTAGTATGTCTTCTCAGATCATTAACTACATCGTTATTGACAGAATACAAGTGCTCTTTACCCTTCTCTTCAGGAATTGGATTGGGAAACAAACTGCTTTCAAAACTATCACTGGTGGAGTTATTTTGAGGAAATGGATTTCCCCGTCCAACCATGCATTTGCGGCCCTCCTTCTAGCACCAAAAAACTGTTGAGGCCTAGAAATTTGCAGGCAACAAGAGCAAGGGATTCTCCCCAGTCAACGTTCCCAACTAGCCCGTGACTGTTTGGTGTAGGGAATCCGTCCAGTTTGTGGTCCGGCTACCATAGGTCAAGTAACAAAAACAAAGGGTTTTACTGGTTGCAGCCCGGTCCACCATATGTATTTTTGTATTTTTGACTTTAAGTATGATGTGTAAGTGCCTATGTAAGATGCAGATTGATGAAGAATGCAAGGAGTGGTCATAATGTGATGTGCAGGTTCTTACCTCTTGTCTTAGACTCTCTCGCATCTAAATCACACACAACTGGAAAAAAAAATGCTAACTAAGCTATCCCTAGGGAGAAAGATTATTAATTCATGAGTAATGTAATACTGTTCACATGTTAGGATAAATCACAGATAGATGTTCTTAGAATCAAAACAAATAAACATGAATAAAGATATACATGACAAGATATCTTATCAACTGTTGAAACATCCATAACTCATAGTGGAAATTATCACAGAATAAACCAGAGAGCATTCAAATAAGAACATAGGTTCAGAAAGTTAGAACGCTCTCACAGTTAATGAAACACAACTGAAAACGAAATAGTTCCCCTTCAACATCGTTCATTTTATCACATTTGAACATTCCACACAACACTTTCTCCAACAGGTAAAATTTGTGATTTTATTATTACAAAACGAAATAGTTCCTCTTACAACAAGTAGTTCACAAGTTTCTCTGGGAAAAATCCCTCATTCCCTCTCACTTTCCTATATTTATACAAAAACAACAAAACCTTTGGGTTACCCCACCCGCTGACCTTCATTAGAGGAATTTTGGGGTCTAAAATGGGCCTCCTAAGGAAAATAATAAAATAATAGTTAACATAATAAAATAATAGTTAAAATAATAAACTAATATTGATTAATTTTGGAGGAAGAAAGAAAAAAAACTACTTTTTCTGTTCGTATTTTCGACATATCTCCCTGTGTTTTTACTCAAATTTCGATCGGGAGAGCTCGTTGGATGCGGAATTTGATTCCACATCCAATGAGTACCCACACTGCATACTTTTGACGGACCCCGCTACCCCAAAAACAAGAAATACCTGAAAAAACGTGATGATGACATCATCATCATGTTTTTTCAGGTATTTATTATTTTTGGGGTAGCGGGGTCTGTCAAAACTATGCAGTGTGGGCACTCGTTGGATGCGGAATCAAATTCCGCATCCAACGAGATCTCTCGATCGAAATTTGAGTGAAAACACAGGGAGATATGTCCAAAATACGAACAAAAAAAGTAGTTTTTTTTAATGACAAATATGTCAATTCAACCATTATGGTTGACTTATTTTATTGAAATTCTATTGGTTCTTGAATTCCAACTCACAAAAACTTATTTTGGCATGTTTTCTTATAAGGCCCATTTTAGACCCCAAATTTCCTCTAATGTGGGCTCCCCCAAACGTTTAATCTCACAGTTTTGTCATTTTGTGAGTGCTCATGACTCATACAAACGTTACATTTCAGTTTTATGATTAAGAGCATTTTTATGAAAAGGTGCCAGCTTGGTAACTGCTGAAATTCCCCAAGCCCGGGCCTCTGCCTCTATTTATTTATTTAATTTTTTTTTTCAATAATCCGTCAGTCTCTTGCTAGATCCTGTTGAGCTTAAACCCGACTTTCTTCTTCTTTTCTCTATTTCCGCTTCTTCATTTTTCTTTTCTTCAGCTAGCTCCCTTCTGCTTTGTCCTTTAGATACATCTTATTTGCAACAACGATCATCAAACTAGATCTAAACATTCTTCTAAATCCGTCTGCAGTTAAAACAAGAAATACAACGTTAAGGTGAACTGCATTTGAAACATCTAACTTCGATAAATGTAAACTATACTACCAATAAGAGTCATCATAAAATGTGAGACCCTGACCTGTGTCCTCATCACAAAACCCTAACTCAATAAAAAATAGAGAACTCCCGTTGCCCATAAAAAATGTTAAGAGCTAAAAAAAACAGTGGGAAAACCCCATTGACGGGAAAACCATAAGTCGGAAAGTTAGTTCCCTAAGCCACCGCAACGGCGGAACTTTAAAGTCTAAGGATCCCGGGTCAACATAAAAAGTCAGTGAAATAAAACATTAAACGCTGCCGTCCATGCATCGGAAATCGGAACCATTACCCACTAAGAACAAAGGCATCATCGATCGACGAGAAAAAGCACTAATCCGTTGGAATATTCATACGTTGGCTTCTGCAATGGCGGCCACGTAAAGAACTATGGCCCCGATTCAATGTTCAAAAAACTTCTGATAAAAACAAAAATATATCATCGCAAAGCCAAAAGGTTGAACCACACATCGGGGAAAAGAAGAGTTATATGGCGGATGGTTAGTCCGCTCCGGAGCCGCAACAGCGGACGACATAAGGACTATGGCTTCCGATTAAAGCTATAAACCGTTCCGAGAGCGAAAAGCAAAAAATATCGCAAAGTCAAAACCCTCGGCATCGAAAAATAAAAGAGCTAACCGTCGGAACATTCAACATTTAGCTTCCACAACGACGTCTGTGTAGAGAACTATGACCCCATTTTACTGTCTAGAAAAAAACTTCCGACCGCGAAAATTTATCGAAAAACAAAGTGTTAAGTGCTCGAAAGATTTAGGCTAGGTAGCAATGAAATCAGTTCATTTATCCTCCAAAATAGTGACAGCAAAGAGAAACAAGCTCCGACAAGAACGTAAACAGATTTTCGATAGCGCTGAAGGAAATCATTCAGACCAAAAAGATATCATTTTCAAAACTCCACCATTAACGCGTTTGCAGACAGGAAGCAGTTTTCCGAAAAGCATGAAAGCAATTGACCTCACTTCAACTTCAAACAATCCAAGTTTGTAGCATAGGGAAAACAGAAACATAGTTCAGCAATCCAAACAATCTTAGGCAAAATAAAAATTGAAAGGAGAGTCCAAAATTTAAAAAAAATTGGGAGAAAAGTTGCAGCTGCAACACTCGGTTAGGTACATTCCCCATCATGACAATGATCAATTCAATATAGTTGATTTTTGCTGCTCCTCAATTACAAGCTTTCAAACCTTTAACTTTCTTTATAACTATAGACTCTTGAAGGTGCTTCAATCTTCCTTCTCAATTGTTCATATTTCCCATCAAAACAATGATGAATGAGAAAATTTACCTTTGGTTCTCTTGAATAATAAGCAAATGAAAGTTAAATCATAAATTGTTTCTCAAGTTGATTCTCTTGTACAATTGTGTATATCCACCATCACCATGAAATTGAAGCTTGATATCTTATCTTGTGTGCTCCTCAACCATGAAAGATGTCCTCAATGCTGCACTTGCATAACAAAAAGAATGATGGAGAATGTGCATTGTCAGTATTTCCACAGGCGAGCTCGTGCTCTGTTGAAAAAAAACGCCCGATAATCGGTATTTCGTAAAGACAGAGTAAAGTTGCTCTCGGAGAAAACTGTTTTTCAAGTCCTAAAACGTGCACGCGTTATATAGAGTAAAAACGTGTACGTGATTTGTAGAAGTAAAACACGCACACAATATTTTTAAGCACAATTAATAGGTTAGGTGCATGGCTAAGGAAACGAATAAAATCATAAGAAAACAAATGTTTTCTATGGTTAGAAACAAAGCAAATGTTTTTAGTGTTCCCTTCTTTTCATGCATATAAATGTTTCTCTCTATACCCACAATAATCCCTAGATACACCCTATCTCTTTCTAAATATGCCTCCCTCATTCTCTCTACATCCCTCCCTATATGTTTCTCTCTCCCTTACTCCATCCCTCCCTCTCTCACCATCTCTCCCCTTCTCGGGGTGGTATCTCTCTCTCGTTACTCCTATGTGTGTGTGTATTTCCCCCTTCTCTCTCACAACCTCCCTCTCTCTCTCTCTATGTGAGTGTGTGTCCCTCCCTCACTCCCCATCTCTCAAAACCTCTCTCCACCTTATTTATACCTCCCTCACTATCCCTCCCTACATCACT
>LPNX010208356.1:17500-110844 GCA_001517045.1 Pseudotsuga menziesii
TGATGATGATGATGATGATGAGGGTCATGATGGTGAAGAGGATGATGATGAAGACGACGATGATGATAATGATGATGATGATGATGACCACGATCACGATGAACGCGATGACGACCATGATCATGATCACGATGAACATCATGATTATGAAGATGGTGATGATGAACACCATGATAATGAGGATGATGATGATGATGAAGACGATGACGATCAACATGATGACGATGAATATGATCAACATGATGAAGATGATGGTGACGATGGTGACGATGATGATGATTATGATGATGATGATGATGATGAAGATGATGACGATGAAGATGATGATGATGAAGATGAAGATGACAATGATTATGATGATGATGATGATGCCAACGATGATGATGATGAGGGTCATGATGATGATAATGAAGAAGAAGATGATGATGATGAACATCATGATAATTATGATGATGATGATGATGATGATGATGATGATGATGATGATGATGATGATGATGATGATGAACATCATGATGATGAAGACGACGATGATGATGATGACGACGATGATGATCATGATGATGAAGACAATGATGATCAACATGATGATGATGAAGATGAAGGTGATGATGGTGATGATGATGATGAACATGATGATGATGAATATGATGATGATGATGATGAGGGTCATGATGATGATGATGATGAACATGATGATGACAATGATGATGATGAAGATGATGGTGATGATGATGATAATGAACACCATGATGATGAATACGATGATGATGAACGTAATGATAATGAGGATGATGATGATGATGTTCATGATGATGAAAATGATATCGATCAACATGATGATGATGATGATGAGGGTGATGAATAGGATGGTGACACCATCCATCTCTCTCTCTCTACATGTGTGAACATGCACCTTTCTCTCCTTGTGACTATTCCCCCGTCACCCCTTCCTCACACACACACACCTTCTATCACTCCCTCAATATCTCTTTCCTTCACTCTATATTCATCCCTCCCTCATCCCCCTCCTCCCTCTCTATCTTATTGTTTCTCACATTCTCTCTCTCTCTCTCTCTCTCTCTCTCTCTCTCTCTCTCTCTTCTTCTATGTTTTCAACTTATCCCTTCTCCTCAACCCCCTACCTCATTATGACCCCTATTATATGTTTTATCGCATCTTTTTCCCATCTATTCAATTCCCCCCTCGTTCGCTTCTCTCCTCCAACACATCCTATTCCTCCTCTAATACTGCATATCCACTTTTCCATTCACCAATCCTCTCTCTCATCAAACCATCACCCACTTCCTCCCCTCCACCTTATCCCCTTTCTCCACTCAAATATACAACATCCTCCTGGGACCTTGACCGTTCCCAACCCCCTCTCAACTATTAACCATCCCCACTTGAAATTCCAACATCTTCCTAGGCCCTTGACCCTTCCCCACCCCCTCAAAACTATTATCCATACATTTGATATATTACATATAGTGCTAGATTTTTAGCTCTACAACACACATTCGTGCCTTATAGTTACATAATGCACTCGCATTTTATAGTTATATAACGTGCACATGTTTTATAGTTATATAATGTGCTCATGTTTTGTAGTTATATAATGCGCACGCATTTGTAAATTCTACAAGGCGGGAAATGTAATTTGAATTTAAACATGCCAATTCACTTGCTCGCATGTCATCAATAGTCCTATGTGTATGGTTTGGAATTTGCTTCAATAATACCAAACATGTGCTATGTTATATGATAAACCATAGCTAATTGGGCATTTTCCCCATTTTTTGAAGAAGTCGTTGTTTACACACTCGTTACAATATGCTACACACAATCATTTTTTATGAAATCTCAAACATAAATAGCATTTTTTTTCTGCAGATTCTAAATATGTAATTTTTATTAAAAACTATTATATTTTCCTATTTGTTTTCAATTTCTATTGTGTCCTAACTCTTTAACTCAAAATACATGTCATTAGTGTTTTTCCCATAAATTTTTCAATTCGTAATCATTTTAAAAATATATATATATATATATGGTGCACTAGAAGACACTAACCTCTACATTCTATAAAAAAACCATTTCGTGATTATTTCATTAATACCTTCAAAGGCTGCACCCAAAAAAGACGTACCATTTTCAAGGAATGATCACTTAGATAATTATAAATAAATAAAAAAAAATTACTAATTTTATTTTCGAAAAATAGTGCTGGACTAGTGTTATATGTTCTCTACATGCCTGCAAATTTTTGTATCTCAAAAGAATCATTTAGGACCTCAAAGGTTGCACCCACAAAAACATATACCTTATCATTTGCCTAAAAAAAAAGTGTCTGTTAGAAAAAATGAAATTTGACAGAGTTATAAAACATTTCATTACATAAACCTTATATATTTGGAAACGTGATTCAATTTCCTACATTTAATATTTTTTACTCAAGCAAGATATTTTGTGTAAGTATCTCAAAAAAAATATTAAGTTGAAGGATTGTTGATTATTCAGTTTTCTATTGCATTTAATGTGCCAAAAAAGACCCTCATTAGCTTGCACTGACCCGTATGGAAGTAGAGGATGCTATTGATCATCTCTTCAATTAGTGTGTTTACTCACATAAGGTTTGGAAAGACTTAAGTAAAAGAATTATTAGGAAAATCCCATGGGACAAAGGTTCTATTGTGTTAAATCTTAGGCAATGGTTTGAGAGGTCAGATCTAAAATTTTTTAGTTACATTCCATTTCTTGCAGCACAGGGAATATGGAGAGCGAGAAATGACAAAATATTTGAAGACATGCCTATTCTAGATTTCGTGGTTACTAGCCAAGTTATAGCTTTGCTTTCTTCTTTAAAAATACTATTCCAGTTGCAAAGGTGAGGGTTCCAAAGAATATTTTGAATGATATTGGAGGCAAGGGTTTATTTGATGGAGCATGTTATGAGGGTTTTTGTGGCTTAGGCAGTTATCTAAAGATTTATGATTCATATTCAGTTAGTTGTAAGGAAAATGACGAGAAAGGTAATATTAGTAAGGCTGAAGGATTAACTCTTAGGGAGTTGATCAATTTGGTAATAGAGGAATCTATTCAATATTTTAGTGGTTACAAGTATTTTGAGTTCTAGATCGATTTTATGAATGCAAGGAAAAGGATCCTCAACATCAACCTTCTAGGTATCAGAAATCATCTCAAACAATGGGCAAGAGCTTTTAATTCTTTCCAAAATTGTCATATATCAAAGAGAAAAATGAATATGCAAATTTCCTATCAAAGGAAGTTCTATAATTACGTGATGGTACTATTTCTTTTTCAAAATTCAAGGATGGGTAACACAATTTTTTGATAAGAAAATGGACCGAGTTAAGGTTTAGCTCACAGTTTTTGTTAACAGAGTTGTAGGTATCTACATCCTCCAATTCAAGGGACTGGTTTTTCTTGGTTTTGATTTTGTTCACCCAGTAAATATGTATATGCAAGGGAGGTCTAAGACTGCATATGGAAGTATAAGAAGGTTGAAGAAAGGGAAAATTTTGAAGTGTTTTGCTTTTGATGAAATTTTGTGTAAATCTATAGCAACTATTTGGTTCATAAAGGCTTTTGTCTTTTACTTTGTTTCTTTTTAGTTAGATATGGGCATGAGTTTTGGAGTGAAGATCATTAAATATTTGGTGAATGCTTTTAGCACATTCAAATTGTATAAGTTTTTCAATAAAAAATGAAATATTTTTTTTTTCATGGATAAAAAAGTTTGTTCATTGATCTATTTCTTAATATTATTGATCTTATCCCATAAATATTATTTATCTTAATTTTGGATAAGGAATAGTTTTTTTTAATAATGAAAACTAAATATATTTATCTTATTTATTTTATGTTAAATTATTATGATGATATTCTTTGAAAAAATATGTTTTAGTAAAATTTAGTATGATCTGGATAATATTAAATATAATTATTATTTATTTTAAATAATTATTAATTTAATAATTATTATTATTTTCAAACTTTTTTAATTTGAATGAAAAATGGCGATGCAATTAAGTATAAGAAAAAAATGAATTATCTAAAAGAATCAAAGGTGTAAATCTTTCATAAATTTAAAATTCTATTTTTTTCTTCATTTAATGATCTCTTTAGAAACTTAAATAAAAAATAAATTTATACTAATATAGTTATTATTAAATTAAAATAATTTTTATTATTTTTAATACACATATTTGATCAATATTTATTATTTCTATAGATATTGTTTAATAAACAGTCTTAGTTTATAAAAATACCTATCTCATTTTTATAATAACTTTGATCTTTAATACTTAAAAATATAAAAGTTTACTATTTTATATATGAATAAATTAAATTTAATACTTCAAATTTAACATTTAGTAATTTATTCAACATTTTACTATTAGTTTAATTTTACTTATTTATTTTGAAATCTCGCATTAAAATTGTTCAACTTTCTATATAAATGGATAAAAGTGAGATGTGTTAACATGATATAAGTAGGTTCTTTATATATATAGATTCTAAATTCAAATTAGTTATATTGTAAAACACATTTATATAACTATATTTTGAGATTCAAATTCCATTGAATTTAAATCTAAGCAATTTCAAACTCCAAACATTTAAATATTTAGAAAACAATTTCATAATATTTAAATATTTTGATATTAAACATCAAATTCCATGTATTTTAATACCTCAACAATTTGTGTAACTTTTGAATAAACAAACACTTATGGCTTCGCAGTATTATCACTGAACATAAACATACATATACTACTACATACGTGAGCATTTTTGGCTTCATACGCGGAAAATGTAAATGGTCTTAAGGAACACACTTGGAGTTCATAAAGTGCAAACAAGATTATCCACAAACTTGCTTATCAATACTATGATTTATAAATTATTACTAAAGTGAATTGTATTTTAATACTAATTGTTATTTTCCCAGATGGGGTGCTAGTTGGAGTCACAAGTGATATTAATGTCAACAGTACAGAGGGGCAGGGGTGGAAAGTTGTGGCGTTCGAGGAGATGGGAATGCAGGTGCCGCCAACCCACAACATTAATGCTCTAGCTCGTCTTGAGAACAGATGCGAGAGGACTACTCAAGCGACTTTACTCTCTCATCGTCTGTGACATGGGCCTTTTAATGGGAATAACCTATCGACCGGACCATTTGCACCAATCGGACGACCAGGGCTCCATTTAGGCGGCGGCGGTGCTCTGTTGGGCGTTGGATTGGTGCAAATAGTCGGGTCGATAGGTTATTCCCTTTTAATGGTCGAGACTCATTCCACAGAGCCATTCATTCTGTGCTCATGGTGCTCGACTTTCTTGGGCGTTGTGAAATTTTTCCTTCCCATTTACGTTGGACAATAAAAAAACTTTGATAAATTGATAATGGTGGCATACAATAAACTACACATGAATTTGCAAGTATGATTTCGGAGGATTCAAACAGTGAAAGAAGACAAGGTTGTGGAGCAAAAATTTGAAGGCTTGCATAATATCCTAATCGATTCTAGCCTACAATGATGAATACAGTTCCCATCTACAAATCCAAGAAGGAGGATGTTATTATGAAAGGAAGATCAGTAATGAAAATGAAACAATCCTATGATCTTAAGAAATGAGAATTTAAGTCTTCTTCCCAAATGCAACAATACTAGAAAATAAGAATTTAACTATTATATCATATTAATCTTATTAACAATAAGAGGCTACATATTTGTAATTAGTACTAGTTTAATTCTATAGTTAATCAGAGATCCAAACCACAAAATTACACTTTTAAGAAATTTTATATATCAATACAACCCATTGCAAGGTCACATCATAACAAAAAAAGTCAACTACTGCGAACTAATAAACTTTAATAAATAACTTATATTTAAATAAAAATAATTATAAAAACATTGATCTCCAAGCGTGATTACATCCATATCTTGTTGTACAATATTGTTCATCTAACAATTGAATGAGCTTTCACTATTGGCTTTATAGAGGCTCAAATATGTAATTGTATTTGGGTACATAAAATATCCATGACAGTGAAAGTTAAGCTTCATGTTATTGATGTTTTTGTAGTTGAGCATTGTACAACTAGAATCATGGAAGAAGCTACATCAAAAGTGGAAATAAATTTTAAACTTAGTTTTAAATGTTTTAAAGTTTCGATGTGATTTAAATTTTGATAAATAATGTTAATGGAATCTGTGGCCCTTAGGATTATGCCTTTGTTTCCCCATTTAAACTTATTTTTAAAGTTTCATTGTGATTTAAATTTTGATAGATAATTCTAATGGAATGTCTGGCAGTCTTGCTGGGGATTCTTAGTGTCTTTGTTGTTTCCTTAACATTGATTCTCAACCATCTAGAATTTTGATAGGAAAAATTTAGAGTAGCCCTTCAATTGCAAAGTTGCAAAATAATAGTCAATTTCATTATTTAAGGGCCCAATACAAAATTAAATTTCTTTTGCATGGAAAAAATTGTTGTGGCATTCTATAAAGGGTAAATAGGCCAAGCATGATAGGGGCGGTGGGTAATGTAATGTGTGTTGTCGCCTAAAATATAGTCAAGTATTGCGTCTGCCTTAGCCTTCGAAGTCTCTGTGAAAATGACTATCTAGTAGATCGTGCACAACAATGCCACGAATTAAATTTCCATCGTACGATTGATGGTCGCTGTTGTTACTCTAGAATGATCTGATTCCCTTTCCTGACATTGTAATTAATTCATCTTTTGGGGGCCCTCCAATTGAGGGTATCTTCTGCGTCCTCGAATAGATTATTTTCTAACTAGGAGTTATCTTGAAGAGGACCTATAGATCACCTTTTAAGTTTTCTTGAATATCATTAAATTTCTATGGTGTTTTCTATCTGCAGCTATTTGCATCTCCTTTCGAGGATGTTTAATGAATGGAGTGATAATGAATTCTAGAAGAATCTATTGTATTTCTCATGTAATCAATGAAACTACAAGCTATCCATTCTATCTTTATAAGACGGTTGTTAGACATCATGGAATAGAGTGAACAGTGAACTAAGTTGGGATAAAAAAAGATAAACATTTATGGTTATGATTGACATATACTGATTTTCATTTATATTCTACATTTAAGATACAGATTGACCATTACTCTAGTTCATTAGATGTTGACTAATTACTACAACCGTTTTGCATCTATATAGATACTTAAGATTACAAATAAATTTGTGGTGGGGCGGTTTATTTATGTCTCACTATAGTTCTGATGTTGACAAGCTCTAGCTGACTTCTTGTATCAATTTTCAACAGAGTATTCCAAAGGAAACATCATTAAGTGTGGCTAAAATTTGTGGGGAAGGCAGGGGAGTGCCGCTCTTTTTTTCAACAACACTAAAAACTCTACGATTAACTCAAAATACAACTTATAGAAAAGTTGTACTTTGCTGGCTGCGAATCACTAACAAAGCTCTCAAAACTCAAATTATCACCTACAGGATTGTTGCAGCTTGGCTTCTACTGCTAAAAAAACTTCCTAGATGGTGTTGCAGCTAGTTGTTACAGCTAGCAACACTTGATACGTCTGTTTTAGCTAGCCGTGAGTGTTGACGTCACCTACAACACACTCACAACTCAATCACAACTCACTATTTTTCAATTATTCGATGATCCCTGCATCCAAAAACTTAACATGAATGTTCTACTAAATTAATAAATAGCATTCACATAAAAAAAACTCCAGCTGCTACAACAAACTGACAGTAAAAAAAATAAAACTGAGTTTTTCTAGAAACAAAGTAAAATAAAGAATTACACAGTAAACTTCAGAGTTTCAACTCTGTATCAATTTATCTATTAAGCTGTGTCTCCTTGTGTGTATAATCACAATTACAAGATGTGTATATATAGTACTTCTACTAAGTCGGTCATTAATTACAAACTTGGGGTGGGCAGTCACGTATAACAATATAAGCCTGTGTAGTTTGAATGCAGGTGTATAATGAATTACCTTGAGATGCGGGGGAATTGAAGAGAACCCTGCTGACGGTAGCATTGAGAAGGACTGCGATATTTTTGGGGTTGGCATACTCGAGAAGATCTGCGGCTGTGTGTCTTTTGCCATTGTTGTCGAAGGTGGAGGCACTGATCTTGGTTCCCTCCACATGATCCAACGCATACCCATTGTATGGAAGAACTCCTACTGACAAGAGCCCATCTCTGAAAGTCGATGACCAGCTGGAGAGGTGATTTGGTTGGAAGGTGTTCTGCTTTTCCACCCATTCATATGAGTCCTTTACAAGTGTTTGATCCCATCCCATGTATCGAACATATTCGGAGCTCGCCCTGCTGTAGAAGGCAGCATTCAGAGCAATTCCACCCCCCAGAACTCTGGCTCTCGCTAAAGTGAGTCCATCCTCTGTAATAAACGACTGTGCTGGGGATGTATATTTGTTGGTTTCCCTAGTAGGTTTCCAAAAGCATTGGCATTTTGGATTTCGGGAACTCCATAAAGAGATCCTCCGCTTTCAATTAGCAAAACAGAATAATTGGTAGACAACGTTGAAGCGAGGGGGCAGTCGACCGTTCCTCCTCCAAATACAATGTAATCATATCTAACTACAATGTAATCATATCTTCTTGCAGCAGCTCTCCGACCATCAACACTCATAAACACAAACAGTTTCGAATTGGAATTGGAGGGTGGTGTGGCTACCGCATTAGAAGATGATGACAGTATGTGATTGCTGCTCAACAACGTCATTAGCAATAGCAGAAGCCATGGGGTATGAGTATTCACAAATAACATGATCTCCATCACAAAAAGAAAAGAAAGAATTAAACTCCGCCACTCCTTCTGAAGATGTGATTCCATTTGATTCTCTCTGAAGGTATTTATAAGCGCTTGCAGTTAGACACTTGGGATGTGAACGCCTCTTTAGAAAATAAAAGAAGCATGAAACCATAGTTTCCCAGCAGCTTCGAGGACCACATGGCTAAGGGAAAGGTAGGGGAGTGCTGCTTGCTTCAACAACAACACTAAAATCTTCACGAACAGCTTCAAAAACAACCTACAGGAAAGGTGTACATTGCTGGCTGCGACCTCACTGATAGACTTTACAAAATCAATTTTTATTCCGACAGGACTGTTGCAGCTTGGATGCTACTGCTAACAGTACCCAGTAGAAGGTGTTGCAGCTGGCAACACTCTATACATTTAAATCAACTAGTTGTGACTGGTGACGTCACTCACAGCTCACGCACAACTCTGTTGCAACTCACTATTTTTCACTGATTTGATGACCCCTACGTCCAAAAACTTATCACAAATATTCTACAAACTTAATAAACAACATTCTCATCAAAATAAACTCTGTTTGGTTTGGCTGTTACTGCAGACTGACATAAAAACTAAAACTGATTTTTTGAACTAAAAAAACTGAGTAAAACAAAATTACACAGGAAAATATCAGAGTTTCAACTCTGCTTCTATTACGCTCTGCTGTTCATGTTCACCGTCTAAAATATGGTTTACAATCTAGGTATATATAGGATTGTGGCTAAGTCGGTCATTAAATACAAGCTGGCCCTTCGTTTATACAAAAAACGGGATTCTCTGTAAATAATTTACTGTCTGTTACAGTCTGACAGAGTTTGAATAAATGTGCTGCCTCTTCAGAAAATAGATCTGCTCAACTAACATATAAAAATGGTTTTTTATGATTTAATAATTTGTTGTTTTGTCAGGCGTTGAGGCGGTGTGGCAATGCTGTGACTCTTCTATGTTGCGGCGGCCACAAGCTGAACGGTGATGGCTCTTCAAAGTTCTGGCAGCTGATGTTACCGATTCAAAATCTGTTGCAGCCTGGCGGTGGAGTAATTACATAATTCCAACATTCTCCCCCTTAATTACTACATTCAAAAAACTAAATTTTGTAACACTTGATTTATGTTAAAGCTTACTGTTGATGTATTTGTAACTTCGGAATGTATTCATTCGTATATCTTATGCAAAAATTATAGAGGCTGAAGATAAAATCTTGATCTACACTGTGTCCAAAATTCAGCCCCATATTCGCTATATTCTGGGATATATGATCCCTCCAAGTTAGGGTTCCAGCCTCTTCCAGAATTCATCCATAAACAGGACACCTAGGGAGAATTGCTATATCCTGGATGAAAAAGGTCCAAATGAAATTTCTGAAGATGTTCCAGAAATTTCACGGACTATACGTTTTGTGGTATGAGATTCAGACTCAGAAGATGAACCAGTGACACATGGCAGTCTGTACAAGTTTGCTATTCGGAACAGTCCTATAACAGGACACCTTGGGAAAACACTCATAAGTCCCAATTGGTGAAACCAATTATGATGAAACATATGGTATTGGATCAGGGACATGCAAGGATACCTCAATGTGAAGTTTCAGACATAGATGAGAAATAACTTTGGAGATATCATAGAAACAGTAACAGGCATTTATGCAGGAGAAATTGGAAAACTAGGGCTTCCTATTCCAGGAGCTTCCGTCCACTGTTTTCAAAAAAGGAGTACATTGGATAGCTCCATTTCAAGAGATATATCCTTCTATCCAATCAAATCTGAAGATTCCAAGTTTTTAAAATTAGGGTTTCTCTGACAAACCCTAGATTAGCCAGCACCGAAACCAGGACGAATACCTCAAATCGGTAAGATCTAATATTTTGCTATTTTCATTTGAGGTTCTCATTTCAAAATGATCTATCACGACAGCTTGATGATAAGCTTGGTGAAGTTGACAACTTCCAAGCATGGAAGTATATGATCTCTCTGAAGAAAATGAATTGGACACCTACATGAGTAGAGAGGTTCCAGTTCCAGAGGGAGATGAGGCTATAAGCCTTACACAAGGAGAACTTGGTCAAGGCCAAGAAGATCATTGTTGATTCAATCACAGATAAAATTGTACCACAAGTGTCTTCCCTAAAGACACCAAAGATGTTTGATTCCTTGACCAATCTATTTGAAGGGAAGCACATAAATCATAATATGACCTTAAGAAACCAGTTGAACAATGTGAAGATCCAAAATGTAGAGACCATGCAGTCATACTTTACAAGGGTCTCTCAAATCAAAGAACAACTTGAAGTGGTAAAAGAAGAAGTGGAGAATGCAAAAGTGGTGATAGCCACCTTGAATGGCCACCCAGGATCATGGGATTCATTCATGTAAGGAATGTGTGCTAGAAGGAAGTGATTACTTTCAGTAGAATCTGGGAAGAAGAAGAAGCTCAACTCATAATAAGAGAAGAGAAGATGTGAGCAACTGAATATATAGCTCTCACCATCGAAAGAAGATCCCTCAAGCGATGAGGAATATGAAGAACTCAACTCTTGAAGAACCTCTTATCCATCTCAGCATTTGGATAAGAAACAATGCTATTATGAATGAAGAATACGGTGAAGCTGAAGGCTCAAGAAGGGGTCTACCCACGAAACAAATAAAGATAAGTATTCAATTGTCATTTCATGATATTGTTTTTGTTATGAATTTGTTTATATTCAGTTGATGTGTTATGCATGATAGAATGTTTGCATCAATGACAGTATCCTACTAATATGCATGAGATGGGTATGTAGCTCATGGTGCTATACAACTCTCCATTTCTACTTATCTAGAATGAAACGTCTTTAATGACATATTGGATTAGTGCACAATCTCAATGTTGTCTTGGTGAAGATGGAAGGCATCTAGAAAAGTTTCCGTGAGATATGGATGAATGTTGTATTGGCTAAAGTAGTTGCATGATCATATATTTATGCATAAGAATTTGCCAGTATGAACATTCCTTATGAAATTTTTCTAACCATACAAATGCATTTGACTTGTAGGAAAAATCGCATACATAATCGGCTACAAGCAAAGAAGGATGAGACTTGTTCTAAAGAACAAGTGACGACATTTCAAAATAAAAAATAATATGACGAATGCAACGACATCATTGATGCAGAACCTTCCAAGAACAAAGTTAAGATCAGTTCAGGAAGAATGATGTCTAGGATGCCATATCGATACATGAAGGGAAGTTCGTAGTTCCATCATGCAATAGATGGAAACATCTTGGGATACAAGGCAAGATTCGTAGCACGAGGCTTCTCATGAAAATAAGGCATAGACTACGAAGAGACATTTGCAACCATTGCAAGTGAAGATACATGACTGGCATAATCATGTGTGAAAATGAAAGAAGGCCTTGTACGAGCTCAGAAGACACCCATGGGATAACACATACAAGAGGAGCTTGATGAAGATCTGAACCTTTTGCTACAAGGTGGATAAAGGATGACAAGCTCATAGATGGGTGCAAGAGGAACTTTTGAAAAGGTTCAATATAGAGGATCTTGGTATCCAGTGATCCTAGATGGATACATAGAAGATTAGTAGCATAGGAAGCTACTAGTCACTCCGGTACAGAATGTTTCAGTGCATAGAGTACGAAAGACAGAGGGAGTGACTGCAGAAGATCCTGAGGTTCAACATGGTATGATAGGATGGATAGATTACTGATGACTCTAGGCTTTACTAAGAGTAAAGTGGATTCTAACCTTTGCTTCAAGGTTGAAGGCAGAAGACTAGTGATTCCCCTGTTATGTGTTGATGCACTACGTTCTAGGCATGGAGGTGTGGACAAGGGAAGTATGTATTAGAGATCCTGAAGAGGTTCAGGATGATAGAATGCATGACCATGCCTATGGCATCAAACCTGAAGCTGCTGAGTGTTGCTTCATCAGATTTGGTTGATGCCATGATGTATCGTAAGATGATTTGTTCCTTGATGTACCTGACAAATGCGAGACCAGATACTTGCTTTGTTGTGAACACATTGAGACATGTTCACTTGATGGCTGCAAGTATGATACGAATCAGAAGATTAACCTGGAAGTTTATACGGATTCAGATTGGGCAGTGCCATTGATAGGAAGAGCACTTTGGGGTGCTTCTTCAGTGTGAGATCATGTGTGATCTCTTGGTTGGCAGGATGGAGTCCTGCATGGTGCTAAGTACAACCGAGGCAAAAGATGTTTCCACTTGCTCTTCGGGAGGTTATATGTTTCTTTTGAAAACTACTATTTGATTTGATTGATCTGACTTGCATTTTTGGTATGATGCAGAGAGGAGCAGTGAAGCTCTAGTTTGTGATACAGATCGAGATCTCTTGAAAGAGGCAGTTCTAGCATAGCTGGTAAGACAGGTTGTCTAAGCATAAATCCTGGCAAAGCTCATAAGTTGCTGAGACGTAATCGGTCCTGTAGGTTGTCCTCAGATGTAATAGGTCCTGGCAAAGCTCGCAGGTTATCCTTGGACGTAATCAGCCCTGCTGTGATTCTATGCTAGAAATGGCCAGAGTGAAGTTTGAGTACTTCAGGGAGAAGCTTGGTGTTCTCTAGATCGAGGTTCCCTCCAAAGGGAAGTGATGATTTTGTGTGCCTGATCTGGCGGATTATTCCTCCTTAATGATCCAATATGTTACATGGTTCATAGAAGCCGCATGTGAAGGAAATCGGACGGTGGATACACCAAGAAGCCGTGCATCGGAATTCGGAATCATTTTCCCTTCCGCAACGACGAGGCTCGCAAGCCTTTCTCCTCCCGTAGCATCGGAAGTCAGAAGCTTTTCCCTTCCGCAACGGCGGGGATCGCAAGCCTTTCTCCGTCCGTAGCATCGGAAGTCGGAAGCTTTTCCCTTCCGCAATAGGGGAAGCTTAAAGACGTTCGGAACAGATCGGAAGTCGGAGCGATAAGCAGTCCGCAACGACGGCCACAAGCTTGATCGAAAGAACAAAGCTTCCGGCAGTCGCAACGGCGGAAGCCCAAAACTTAAAATATCGGCAAAATAACTCGACGGAGTCGGAAAAAGAAGTGGTTCCCCACCCGCAATTGCGGAAGCCAAAATACCTCAAGCCTCCGACTCGAAAACCAGCCGACAGCCGATTGAGACCGTCGGAGCCGTTGTTTATCCTCTTCCGTGACGGCGGAAGAGTGGATGACTAAGGCTTCCGATACATACGCGCGGGGACATTTCAAAATAGGTTGCAGTCTGGTGCACAGTTTTGTGGCGACAGGATTTCATCATGAACAACTTATTTGGTGAAGCTTTCTTGGCAATTATGCCACAGTGGTGATAACGTGAAAGGCATATGAATAGCTGCTATGACAACGAATTGGCACTTGGTAGGGGATGTGAACAGTCACATCGTCCTTAATGCTTCGGCTCATTTGTAATGGTAAGAAGGAGGCTTAAAGAGAGGAAGATGGCGACCAAAGGAGACAGTTCGTGGAGAGAACAGTACATTGTTTCTCTGTTATAGAATCTTGGAGAAGTTTTGCTGTAGTTTCTAGACTGTTGTTGGTATTAGAGTCGACTGTATTCTCTGTTACATTTTGGGGTCTTTATCTTTTGAAGACCAGATTGTAATTCCACAAAGAGGAGTCTTGAAGACTTTATGTCCAGCATTCTGTTTTACAGTTGCTGAAGTTGATGCCAGAACCATTTTTGTACCATTTTAAAGCCATTAATTGGATCGGTACCCATTGGAGAGGGACCCGGAGACGTAGCCCAGTGGAGGGGGTGAACTCCGTTATCAACTTCTATTTGTGACTCTGTTTCTATGTTTTCTTCCTTGCATCTGTCTATCAGTGTTGTGGTTTTCCTTTCTGTTCTGAGCATTTAATTTCTGCTAGTACCATCCATTAATTAACCTGTTGCACGCATTCTTTTACAACAAACTTTTAATGCACTAAAGTTGAGGTCCTACGGATCATATTTGGTATCTGAGTTGGTTGACTGTTGTGCAAGTTTGTGAATGCTTGCCAGGTCTAGGTTAAAGCTTGGTGAAGGAGAATTAGTTAAAGGAGATCCTGAGATTGGCTCCAAGAGAACATTCTTAAGAATCATGTCTTCTCCCAGAGGGGAAGAAGAAGGACATACCAAACGAGAAAAACCTGTTATGTCTGAAACTGAGTTTCTAGAGGCTTTTATGAGCATGAAAGCCATGATGGAACTTCTACTCGAAGAGAGAGCAGAAAGGAAGAAGAAAAAAGAAGGATCTTCATCCAGAGATGCAGAAGTGAAGCTGGAAGAAAAGGGTAAAGGAGTAGGAGGTGATGGTGATCCTCCTGATACTAAACAGAATTTTTCTTCTTCTCATACTTCTCATAATGCAAGTCCTAATATGCCTTATTTCAAATTGGATGTAAAATTTGAATTACCTATTTATAATGGAGATGTAGATGCTGAAAAATTAGACAATTGGATCAAGCATCTTGAAGTATATTGCAGGGTGCAGGGCATTAATGATGACCCTTCTAGAATCCAGTTGGCCACTTTGAGAATGAGTGGAATGGCTCTTACTTGGTGGGAGAGCAAGATTCAGCAAGATCTTCGAAAGAATGGTAAAATTATTTCAGTTTGGAATGAATTCATTGAAGTATTGAGGAAGCAATTTTATCCTTTAGGTCACATGCAGCAATTAACCATGAATTGGCAAATGTTTAGACAAGCTAAAGGACAAAGCATTCAAGATTATACTCATGAATTCCGAAAGAGGGCTATTGCATTGAATGTTTCATTAGATACATAGGAAACTCTTCTTAAGTACATTGGTGGCATGCATTCTTATTTGAAACATACCTTGTTGATGTTTAATCCCAGTAATTTGGATGATGTATGTGTTCAAGCTACCCATTTAGAAGCCAGGGGTAAGCATGCTAATGATACTTTTGTGAAGAAGTCATTTAAATCTGACAGAAAATCGAAAGGTCAAGATAAGGGGAAAAAGAAGATGGCTACTGTTAATAAAGAAGGTGAAAAGCCTACGTGTTCACATTGTCAGAAGGGACATGATGTCTCCAAGTGTTGGAAGCTTCATCCGGAGTTAAGGCCAAATAAGTACGGAGGAAACAAAGACAAAGGAAAAGCAAAAGCTACTGCAGCAGCTATTCAAGACTTGGGATCCAACTCAGGTGACGAAACAAAGGTTACAGCTGCCGGAATCCAAGGTAAGGATAAAAGTATCTCACTTCCTATTGATACACAATCAAGTTCTAGTGCAAGTACAAGTCTGCCATCTACTTCTAAGCAAAATGATAAAGATAGAAGTGCACTGTTTCATGTTTGTGTCATTGCAAATCACACAAAGATTGATACATTGTTTGATAGTGGTTCACAAGTAAATCTGATATCAGAAGAAGTGGTTAAGAAATTGCATTTAGTTACTGTGCCTCATGAAAAGCCCTATCCTCTAGGTTGGGTTACTAATGATACACGATTGCAAGTTACAAGGAAATGTGTATTAAAATTTGTAGTTACTGAAAATTTTAGGGATGAGGTAGAATTAGATGTAGTACCACTTGACATTTGTGGAATTGTACTTGGGAGTCCATATTTGTATGACTGGAAAGCAGTCTTTTATAGAGAGCAGAATAAGTATCATCTTTTTAAGGAGGGTATGGAATGTATTGTACGAGCACATAAGATGAAAACCAATCTGGCAATAGTCTTTGCAGGACAAATGAAGAGGTTGGTAAATGCCAGTAAGAATTTTGTGTTGATGATGGTTAAGATGAAAAAAGATGAAGTCTCTAAATCTTTTGAAAAATGTGACCCTAAGCATAAATCTGAACTGGTTGACATCATTTTTGAGTATGATGATTTGTTTCAAGATCCGAAGAGGTTACCACCGAAGAGAGAGATTCAGCATGAGATACATTTGTAGTAGGATTTTCCACTCCCGAACATAGCCATGTACCGGATGTCTATAATGCGGAATGAGGAGATCAAGAAGCAGGTTCAGGAGCTGATTGAGAAGGGGGTCATCCGGCCCAGCACTTCTCCTTGTGGCTCTCCCATAGTCTTGGTTCCAAAGAAGGATGGGTCGTGGAGGATGTGTATCGACTACAGGGCCCTTAACAAAATCACCATTAAAAACAGGTATCCTCTTCCTCGTATTGATGATTTGCTTGATCAGTTGAAACATGCAACTTACTTTACAAAATTGGATTTGCGTAGTGGGTATCATCAAATCCGTGTTGCTGAGCATGATGCTTGGAAAACAGCGTTTAAAACGAAATAGGGTTTGTATGAATGGCTTGTAATGCCTTTTGGGCTTTGTAACGCACTGGCTACTTTCATGCGGGTCATGAATGATGTCTTTTGTTCATTCATTGATGATTTTGTAATTGTATATCTAGATGATATCCTTGTGTTTAGCAAAAATTGGGAAGAGCATGTTGTACATGTGAAGAAAATTTTAGATGTACTGAGAAAGGAAAAGCTTTATGTAAAAATGTCTAAATGTGAATTTGCTAAAACTTCTTTAGTATATCTGGGCCATATCATTGGTGGAGGCCACCTGCGAGTGGACCTAGCCAAGGTTGTTGTCATTGTAAATTGTCCACGGCCTAACACCGTTACTGAAATCAGAAGTTTTTTGGGTGCGGTTCAGTATTGGAGGAAATTCATTTCTGGGTTTTCTTCCATTGCTACTCCATTACATGCGTTGACAAGCATCAAAGAAATTTTCCAGTGGGGAGGCAAGCACCAGAGAGACTTCGACACTTTGAAGGAAAAGATCAGCACAACACCAGTTCTGACATTGCCAGATTTGCAGCAGCCATTTGAGTTCGAAACCGATGCCAGCGAGTTTGCCATGGGAGCAGTTTTGATGCAAGGAAGGAAGCCAGTTTGTTACCATTCAGAAACATTCTCTACTGTGGTAAGTAACTATCCGACCTATGACAAAGAATTGTATGCTTTAGTATAGAGTGTGAAGAAGTGGAAACATTATATCATGGGAAAAGAGACAGTCATACATACTGATCATCAGCCACTTCAATATTTACAATCTCAAACTAAAATACAACAAAGTAGGCATTTAAGATGGATGGGGTTCTTACAACAGTTTCATCTTGTAATTAAGTACAAAAAGGGAATTCATAATAAAGTAGCAAACATGTTATCAAGGCCACCTATGAATGCTTCAATCATTCTTCAGAACAGTTCATTAACACATGAAAGTTATATTGAACAGTATGTAGAAGATAAAGATTTTAAGAAAGTATATGCATCACTTATACATGGTAAACAGGAAGAGAACTATTATGTGCATAATCAAATTTTGTATCATCTTGGTAAACTCTGTATTCCATAGAAAGAAAGAGTGCTTGTGATTCGAGAAGCACATAGTTCATTGATTGCAGGACATTTTGGAGTAAGTAAGAAATTGTCTGTATTGCAGAATCATTGTTATTGGCCTCAAATGCAAGAAACTGTAGCTAAATATATAAGGGGTTGTGTTATGTGTGCAACAAGTAAGCCTAGCAATAGGAAATTGGGTTTGTACACTCCTCTTCCAGTTTCTTCTCGTCCTTGGGAAATTATTTCTATGGACTTTGTAGGGGGACTACCTATGTCTAGAAAAGGGCATGATTACCTATATGTGGTTGTGGATAGGTTCAGCAAAATGTGTATCTTAATGCCATGTAACAAGCAGATCACTGCTGAACAAACACCTCTTTTATTCTTTCAAAATGTTTGGGTACATTTTGGGCTGCCCATGTCTATAATATCTGATCGAGATTCTCGGTTCTTGGGAAAATTCTGGTCAACTTTATGGGAGCTTATGGACACTAAACTGAAGAAAAGTATAGCTTTTCATCCATAGACCGATGGGAAAACAGAGGTAGTAAACAGGACAGTGGTTCAGCTGCTCAGAGGATATTGTAGTAAACATCCTAAACTTTGGGATGAGCAGTTGCAGTATATACAACATGCTTACAATCATGCAGTTCATTCTTCCACGGAAAGATCTCCTTTTGAAACTTGTTTTGGTTATCTGCCAAAAACACTGATGGACTTCTCTTTTGGCAAAGATGCAGTGGATGGACATCATGGTGCAGATAAAGCCTTAAAGTTCATTCAGAGAATCCAAGCAGTGCAGCAGGTAGTTCAAGAACAGTTGGAGAAGAGCCAGGCAAAGTACAAATCTAGGCATGACAAGCATCGAGTTGATCATCAATTTCAGGTAGGTGACAAAGTTTGGTTACATATCACCAAAGAAAGGATGAAAGGTGAAGGTAAAAAGATTAAACCTATCAGGTATGGTCCTTTTGAGATCTTGGAAAAGATCGATACTAATGCTTTTCGCTTGAATTTACCTCCATACATGCAAATTTATTCAGTTGTCAATGCTGAGAATCTTAAACTGTATGAGCCTCCTATGATAATGGATGAGGAAATTAATGTACAGATTCCTTCAGTTGATGATTTGGCACCTGAATATATGAGAGAGTTACAGGATGATGTTATTCTTGACAGAAATGTAAGGACTTCACGAAGGGGGAATGCTGAGTACCTTCGAGTGGGGCTGAAAGGAATGCATCCTAGCAAAGTAAGATGGATGGAGATTGGTAAAGTGAGGGAACTTTACCCTCACTTACTTGCAGAATAATTCAGGCTTTTGGTGGTCCAAAAGCTCTCCAATGGAGAGGATTGATCCGACGGATTATTCCTCCTTAACGATCCAATGTGGTACATGGTTCATAGAAGCCACGTGTGAAGGAAATCGGACGGCGGATACACCAAGAAGCCACGCATCGGAAGTCAGAAGCCTTTTTCCTTCTGCAATGGCAGGGCTCACAAGCCTTTCTCTTCCCGCAGCATCGGAAGTCAGAAGCTTTTCCCTTCTGCAATGGTGGGGCTCGCAAGCCTTTCTCCGTCTGCATCATTGAAAGTCGGAAGCTTTTCCCTTCCGCAATGGGGGAAGCTTAAAGACGTTCGGAACAGATCGGAAGTCGAAGCGATAAGCAGTCCGCAATGGCAGCCACAGGCTTGATCGAAAGAACAACGCTTCCAGCAGCCGCAACAACGGAAGCCCAAAGCTTAAAAGATCGGCAAAATAACTCGACGGAGTCGAAAAAAGAAGTGGTTCCCCACCCGCAACTGCGAAAGCCAAAATACCTCAAGCCTCCAACTCGAAAACCAGTCGACAGTCGATTGAGACCGTCAAAGCCGTTGTTTATCCTCTTCCGCAACGGTGGAAGAGCAGATGACTAAGGCTTCCGATACGTACGCACGGGGACATTTCAAAATAGGTTGCAGTCTGGTGCACAATTTTGTGGTGGCAGGATTTCATCATGAACAACTTATTTGGCGAAGCTTTCTTGGCAGTTATGCCACAGTGGTGATAACGTGAAAGACATATGAACAGCCGCTATGATAACGAATTGGCACTTGGCAGGGGATGTGAATAGTCACATCGTCCTTAACGCTTCGGCTCATTTGTAACGGTAAGAAGGAGGCTTAAAGAGAGGAAGCTGGCAACCAGAGGAGACAGTTCGTGGAGAGCACAGTACATTGTTTCTTTGTTATAGAAGCTTGGAGAAGTTTTGCTGTAGTTTCCAGACTGCTGTTGGTATTAGAGTCGACTATATTCTCTGTTACATTTTGGGGTCTTTATCTTTTGAAGACCAGATTGTAATTCCACAGAGAGAAGTCTTGAAGACTTTCTGTCCAGCATTCTATTTTACAGTTGCTGAAGTTGATGCCAGAACCATTTTTGTACCATTTTAAAGCCATTAATTGGATCGGTACCCATTGGAGAGGGACCCGGAGACGTAGCCCAGTGGAGGGGGTGAACTCCGTTATCAACTTCTATTTGTGACTCTGTTTCTGTGTTTTCTTCCTTGCATCTGTCTATCAGTGTTGTGGTTTTCCTTTCTGTTCTGAGCATTTAATTTCTGCTAGTATCGTCCATTAATTAACCTGTTGCACGCATTCTTTTACAACAAAATTTCAATGCACTAAAGTTGAGGTCCTATGGATCAGTGCCTTTCTGACATGGTGAGAGGATTGGTTCCTTCCATGGCTAGATGTAAGTGTTGTGCCCTTTCGACATGGTGAGAGGATTGGTTCCTTCCATGGTCAGATGTAAGAGCTATGACATGGTTAGAGGATTGGTTCCTTCCATTGTCAGATGTATGTGATGATGCCACATCCAGCATGAAAAAGGGATGGCTCTGTGAAGACACATCTAGTATGAAAAAGGACTAATTCTGTGTGGATGTCACATCTAGCATGAAAAAGGGCTGGCTCTGTGAAGACACATCTAGTATGAAAAAGGACTAGTTCTGTGTAGGTCCCACATCCAGCATGAAAAAAAGTTCGGCTCTGTGAAGACACATCTAGTATGAAAAAGGACTAGCTCTGTGAAGACTCATCTAGTATGAAAAAGGACTAGCTCTGAGTAGCTGCCACATCTGGTATGAAAAAGGACCAGCTCTGTGATGCCTCATCTGGTATGAAAAAGGACCAGCTCTGTGATGCCTCATCTAGTATGAAAAAGGACTAGCTCTATGATGATACATCCAATATGAAAAAGGGCTGGCTCTGTATAGGTTCCTATGACGAGAAGAATCAAGAGATAGCACCTGTGATGATGACCCAGTGATGATCCAGATCCAGTGATGATGATCCAGATCCAGTGATGATGATCCAGTAGTGATGATCCAGATCAAGAGATGATCCAGATCCAGTGATGATGTCTAGCGATGATCCAGATCGAGTGATGATCCAGATCCGAAGATGAAGATGACTTGAAGAAAAATATGACTTGAAAATAAAGATGACTTGAAGATGAAGATGACTTGAAGATGAAGATGACTTGAAGATGAAGATGACTTGATGATGATCCAGATGATACAGTGAAGAAGACTTGTGCTGATATATTGTGTCGAGAGAATACCTTCCTAGTTAAGAGGGAGTGTTGATGTATTTGTAACTTCGGAATGTATTCATCAGTATATCTTATGTATTGTACCCCGATGTTTATTCTAGGATGTGTCTGTAATGTAATTGAGTCATGTCATACCACGATGTTTATTTCGGGAATTTCTATAATGAGAAAGTCATGTCAAGTCAATGTGGGTAACCCTCCTATTGGTCAAGGGTTAAAGTCCCCACAGTTGTGGGGCCCTAGGGTTATTAGACTATCCTAGTGAAGTCGACCCTAGGTGAGTCATTGTAAGATGGGGCAATAGTCCCCACCATTGTGTTACCCTCCTATTGGTTGGAGGAGGCAAAGTCCCCACAAGTTATGGGGTACTAGAGTTATTAGACACTCCTAGATATGTCAGCTCTAGTAAGTAATTGTTAAGTAAGGCCGACATGTTGGAGTGGGTTCCAAGTGAACGGAAGAATATAAATAGAGAGTGAGTCTCTCTATTTATCATACAAACACTCACTCATTGGGGCACATGAGTGAGAGAGGAGAAGCTCTCTCAGTGAGAGAGAGAGAGAGACATAAGCTGTGGAGATCATCTTTATGTTTTCGGGTTTTACTTTTGGTGCTGATTCTATCTCTGAGGAAGTTGCGGGGTTTTCACCATTTATGGTTTCCCCGAGGATAAACACTGTGTTCATTGTCTCTTGTGTTTGATTGTTGTGCTTGTTATTCTCTCAGTTAAAGATCTTAATGTTATGCTAGCTTAATGATAAAAATCTAACACTTACAAACCCCAATGTTTTTCCTATGAAGTTCAAACAAATCTTTTCCCAATGGTTTTGTAAACGAGTCTGCAAACTGATTTCTTGATGTGCAAAATTCCACATTGATTTCATTTTTGTTTATCAGTTTACGAATAAAATGATACCGTGTATCAATATGTTTACTTCTTTTGTGAAAGATGTGATTTATTGATAGTGCAATAGCTGAGTTATTATCACAAAAGATTGGAGTTGGCTGATTTTGTTCATGCTGAACTCAAAAAGAGTTCTTCTCATCCAAACTATTTGACATGTAGCTGTTGTTGCAGCAACATACTTTGCCTTAGTAGAGGATAGTGTCACTATGGGCTGCTTCTTAGATTCCCATGCTACTGATCCTGATCCAAAACTGAACACATATCCAGATGTGCTCTTTCTATCATCAATAGAACATGCAAAATCACTGTCAGTGTATCCAATCAACTTAAAATTTGAATTAGATGTATATTGGATACCAAAATTTGTTGTTCCGACAATATATCTTAGGATTCTCTTTCCAGCTTGCCAGTGGGTACTCTTTGGTGTTTCCATAAACCTTGAAATCAAACTTAGTTTTATAAATCCATTTGACAACAATACAATTTTTATCTTCAGGAAAAACTATGAGTTCCAAGTATTATTTCTTTCTATGGCATGAATTTCTTCATCCATTTCTTTTATCCAAAAATCCTTTTTAACAGCTTCTTCAAAATCTACAGGATCACATGCTATAAATGCAAAATTCGAAACTTGATCTACTTCATCATTTTGTTCATATAATTCTCTTAGACTTCTAGTCTTCTAACCTCTAACTCTGTTTCTTAATGATGCCAATGTAGGATTTGATTCATTGCTTACCTCTGATCTTGTTCCTTACCTTCCACCAACACTTGATGGTTCACCATGTTCATGAGCTCTAGACGATCTGGCAGGTGTTCTTGCTGCTGGTGTATGTGGAGTCAATTGTCCTCCATGTGTGCTCTGTTCATGTTATTCATCTTCTGTGTGAGGTGTTACAGCTTCCTCACCAACTAATTTATCAATGCTCCCATCCTATGCTTCTTCTTCTTTAAACACCACATCTCTGCTAATTACATACTTCTTGGTGATGGGATTATAAAGTCTATATGCTTTAGATTCTTCACTATATCCAACAGAAATACATTTCTGACTTCTGTCATCTAAATTTCTCCTCAACTCTTCAGGTACATGTGCATAAGCTACACAACCAAAAATTCTTAAATGAGATATGCTGCTACACTTACCACTCCAAGCTTGCTGAGGAACTCGATCCTTCACGCTTTTCATTGGGATTCTGTTCAGGATGTACACTGAACAATTAACAACGTCTCCCTAATATTCATTTGAAAGATGCTTCTCCTTCATCATACTTCGAGCCATGTTCATAATGGTTCGATTCTTCCTTTCTGCTACACTGTTTTTCCGTGGAGTATAGCGTGTAGTAAACTACCTTTTAATTCCATGATACTTACAAAAATTCATAAATTCATTTGACATATACTCACCTCCTCCATCTGATCTCAAGACTTTAATAAATTTGTTACTCTCTTTTTCAGCCATAGCTTTAAAAATTTTAAACACATCAAATGCTTGAGATTTTCGTTTCAGCAAATACACCCAAGTTTTTCGACTGTAATCATCAATAAAAGACAGAAAATAAACATTACCAATCAAAGAAGGTGTTTGCATCGGTCCACACAAATCTGTGTGTACTAGCTCTAATGGTTCCTTTGCTCTGTTTGAGACACCAAAAATAAATTTCTCTCTATGATGCTTTCCCAATATGCAACTTTCACATGAGCCTGTTGGCTGCTCAATACTCGGCAATCCTTTTACTATCTGCTTCTTCTGTAGCAATTCTAAACCACCAAAATGTAAATGACCATATCTCAAATGCCATAACCATGATTGATCTAAACTCTTATTTTTAAAAGCATTCAAAGAGTTAGTCAAATCATTTCTCATAGTTAGTGGAAACATTCTATTCTTTGTCATCTCTACTCTAGCAATCAACTGTTTACTTGGATATTTATCATAAATAGTGCATACCTTTTTCTCAAAGAATACTCTGTACTCTTTCTCCAACAATTGTCCAACACTAAAGAAATTACACATCAAACCAGGAACATAATAAACATCATGAATAGTTCTTCTTTTACCATCTTTTGGATACACAACAATCACACCTTTACCATTAACTTTTACCTTATAGTCGTTACCCAACTTTACTTCAGACTGTATGCTGGTATCTAGACTTGAAAATAATTCCTTATTTCCAGTCATATGGTTACTGCATGCACTGTCCAAAAACCAAATTTCTTTTGAACTTTCCTGGGTGACATTACAAGTCAAAAACATAGGTTGCTCTTCATTTTCAGTCTCCTCTGTCATGTGTGTAGACAACTTACTAGCATCTGCTTGTTTCTTCCAACACTTGTTAGCAAAATGCCCAAATTTCTTACAATAAAAACATTAAATTTTAGATTTATCATACCTCTGATTTCCTGACTGTCCTGCTCTGCTGCTACTCCCCCTTATGCTAGGATTACTCTGTTGTAACTTCTCTTCATTTTCAAAATCATTTATACTGTCACTATGACCAGCACTTCGTCCTCCTCTTCCTCTGCTACTAGCTCTTCCTCTGTCTCTACCTCTAGTAACATTTAACTGAGATTTAAAAGCATTTTCTAAAGGAGTGTCATCATACCTATTCATTCTTGATTCATGAGCAAGCAATGAACCAGTTAGCTCATCAATGTGCATTTGACTGATATTTTTAAACTCTTCAATTGGAACAACCACTGCTTCAAACTTCTTCGGCAAACATCTCAGCAATTTTTCAATCACATGTTGATCTGGAAGATCTTCACCATACTGTCGTAGTTGGTTTACAACACTCATGACTTGTGTCATGAAATTATCAACAGTCTCATTGTCTTTTATCTTCATATTCTCAAAGTCTCTTCTTAAATTCTGCAACTTAACATTCTTCACCTTGGTCACACCTTGATAGCACGTTTCAAGAGTGTCCCAAGCTTTCTTTGAACACTCAGCACTTGATATCTTCGAAAAAATAGATTCACTCAGGCCTTGCTGAATAAGACCAAGAAATTTATTATCTTTCTTCCGATTTTCCTTCAACAGAACATGTTCAGCATTGGTCAAAGCCAACTTAGCTGCTTGATCAGCTGGTTCAGGATAGCCAAACGTAACAAACTCCCAAAGATCCTGAGCATGCAGGATAGTTCTCATTTTAATAAACCATGTGTCATAATTTATTTCAGACAACACTGGAATTTGTAGCTGTACTACATTGCTGTTAGTAGCCATTTCAATTAATTTCAAAAACAAATGAGCAATAAAACTTAACCAGGCTCTTAAACAAGAGATGAAACTTAACCACGCTCTAATACCACTAAGGGAAAGGCAGAGGAGTGCCACTTGCTTCAACAGCAGCACTAAAAACTTCACGAACAGCTTCAAAAACAACCTACAGGAAAGTTGTACATTGCTGGCTGCAACTCACTGACAAACTTTACAAAATCAATTTTTATTCCTACAGGACTATTGCAACTTGGCTGCTACTACTAACAGTACCCAGTAGAAGGTGTTGCAGCTGGCTGTTACAGCCGGCAACACTCTATACATTTAAATCAACTAGTTGCGACTGTTGACATCACTCACAGCTCACGCACAACTTTGTTGCAACTCACTATTTTTCACTGATTTGATGACCCTGCATCCAAAAACTTATCATGAATATTCTGCAAACTTAATAAACAACATTCTCATGAAAATAAACTCTGTTTGGTTTGGCTATTATTGCAGACTCACATAAAATCTAAAACTGAGTTTTTCAACTAAAAAAACAGAGTAAAACAAAATTACACAGGAAAATATCAGAGTTTCAACTCTGTTTCTATTACACTCTACTGTTCATGTTCAGCGTCTGAAATATGATTTACAAACTAGGTATATATAGGATTATGGCTAAGTCGGTCATTAAATACAAGCTGGCCCTTCGTTTATACAAAAAACGAGATTCTCTGTAAATAATTTACTGTCTGTTACAGTCTGACAGAGTTTGAATAAATGTGCTGCCTCTTCAGAAAATAGATCCGCTCAGTTGACATAAAAATGGTTTTTTATGATTTAATAATTTGTTGTTTTGTCAAGCGTTGAGGCGGTGTGGTGGTGCTGTGACTCTTCAGTGTTGCAACAGCCACAAGCTGAACGGTGATGGCTCTTCAAAGTTCCGGCAGCTGATGTTGCCGCTTCAAAATCTGTTGCAGCCTGGTGGTGGAGTAATTACATAATTCCAACAATGGCAACATCGACGAGGATCGCGTGAATTAATTCAATTTGTCGGCCACAATGTGTTCATTGGACTTTCAATCAAAATTAGATTCCAGTCAATCGAACGTCTCTGTTCATCAAACCATGATGTTAGTAGAATTATCTTAAAAATAAAAAATAAAAATAACAATAATTTATCTAAAAAAATTTGTGGTGTTATGTTTTTTTTTTAAATTTGTTTAAATTGTATGTGTTTTAATACATAAAAACTTATTTTTATAATTTTAATGATATTATAAATAATTTTGAGTTTTTTTTAAAATATTTAAACCTTTAAAAAAATATATAATTGAAAATAATCTAAAACTTGGAATATTTAAAATACTCAAACTATAAATTATCGATCAAAATTTATAAAAATTTAAAATGAATTAATTATTTTGTGATTTTATTCATATTTTATATATAAAATATAGACTTCAATGTATAAATAGAGAGAAATTATAATTTTGTTGATATTTTTAATTATATAAAATATAGACTTCAATATATCAATAGATTGAAAAATATAATTTTGTTGATATTTTTAATTATATTATATAATTTTACATAAATAATATATTTAACTTATATTTTTTATATAATATATTTTATATTTATAATAATAATGATAATAATTATTAATGCTCATTTTGTTATGCTTTAAAATGTTATAAAGATTATTATTATAATAAATATTTTGGAATTAAAAAAAAGTGATTTTCATATTAGTGTAATAAATATTAGACAAATTATTTTATTCCACTATATTTTAAGAATTAATTTCAATAAGGGTTGAGCCTGGAGCAAAGCCATGAGGGCACCTATTAAATGATCTAGTGTGGGCCAAGTGCTATCCCAGTCATGGTTTACATTCCCCAAAGTCATGGTAGAGTGAAAAAAAGAACGAACACGGAACATACGCATTGACGGCTGAGCTGAGTTGCTAGTGGAGCAGATGAGCTTTGAAGAAAACATAATTGAGGTATATTATGGAGAAAAATACAACTGACTAATTAAGTTGAGTCGGTCAGCTTATGGTTATGGAACATGACTTTACTTCATTCACCGACGAAGACGAAGACAAATAGAAAATAAATCAAATCCTGAGAGCGGATCCGATTTTATTGGAAGGGGAGATAATGGAAGAACACATGTATGTGACCAAATATGTGTCAGCTTCAAATTTAAATTAGTCATATGGTAAAATAACATTAGATCCCGTTGTAAATATTCAAGGTATACTTTATTATAAATTGTTTAAGATGATTATTCAAGTGGAAATAGTAATTCCGTGTTTATAACGAGCTTATGGTTAGCACTTGTTCGGAAGATGACAAAAGTGTAAGGTAAGTTAAATGAATATTAATAATAGTTAATAAGTCATGATAATGATAAGTTGATTTGGATTCGGAACAAGGTAGAAGGCGAGTATCATGTAAATTTGGTATATAAGTGGTTTTGGATTACTATTGATTACAATAGACAGTTTGGAAAGTCTTGGCTTTAAGGAAAAACAAACTTTTTTGTGGCTTATCTTAAAAGGTAAGGTGCTCACCTAGGATTAGATTTGGAAGAAAAACATTGAGGGCCTAAGCATCTGTGTGTTCTGTGTATGGAAGTAGAGGAGGCTATTGATCATCTCTTCAATCAATGTGTTTACTCACATCAGGTTTGGAAAGGCTTAAGTAAAGGAATTAACAGGGAAATCCTATGGGACAAAGGTTCTATTGTGTTAAATCTTAGACAGTGGTTTGAGAGGAGGGATCTAAAAGTTTTTAGTTGCGTTCCTTTTCTTGCAACATGGGGAATATGGAGAGCAAGAAATGACAAAATATTTGAAGACATGGCTATTCCGGATTTCGTGGTTACTAGCCAAGTTCTAGCCCTTCTTTCTTCTTTTACAAATACTATTCCAGCTGCAAAGGTGAGGGTACCAAAGAATATTTTGAATGATATTGGAAGTAGGGGTTTCTTTGATGGAGCCTATTATGAGGGATTTTGTGGCTTAGGTAGTTATCTAAATATTTATGATTCGTATTCAGTTAGTTTTAAGAAAAATGGTGAGAGAGGTACTATTAGTAAGGCTGAAGGATTAGCTCTTGGGGAGTTGATCAAGTTGGTAATAGAGGAAGTTATTCAAGATTTTAGTGTTTACGAGGATTTTGAGTTCTGGATTTATTTTATGAATGCAAGGAGAAGGATCCTCAACATCAACCTTCTAGGTATGGACAAACATCTGAAACAATTGACTAGAGATTTTAATTCTTTCTAAATTTGTCATATATTCAAAGAGAAAAATGAATATGTAGACTCCCTATCAAAGGAAGGTATGTGATGGTACTATTTCTTTTTCAAAATTCAAGGATGGGGTAACACAAGTTTTAGATAAGAAAATGGGCTGAGTTAAGGTTTGTTAGCTGACAATTTTTGTTAAAAGATCTGTAGGTATCTATGTCCTCCAATTTCAAGGCACTAGTTTTTCTTGGTTTTGATTTTGTTCACCCACTAATTTATGTATATGCAAGGGAGGTTTAAGACTGTATATGGAAGTATATGAATATGAATACTTGGTAATATGAATACTTATCCATATAAAAGTTTACTTATAAATATGAATACTTGGTATTTTAATAGAAATTAAATTTGATAATTCACATTTAACAATTTATTATGGAGTTTAAATGTTAGTAAATTTTTGAAATATAATTTCAAATTTTATATTTAGTTGAAATATTTTTATTTATTTTGAAATCATGTATTAAAAATTGTAGGTGAGATGTGTCAACATAACACATATTTATCGGTTCTAAGTTTAAATTGGCTATATTGTTGTTAAATTTCATGAAGCATGGATCTTTAGGCCTGGATGAAAGCAATCCGAAAATAAGGATGCAGTAGAATTAACAATTCAATGTAAACTGATCAATGAATTCATGACAGAAATTTCATACACAAGAATTGGTTAGAATATCATTACATTGATTATCATTAATTTTGTTGGAATCCAACAGACATACATTAGGAAGAATTTGAATGTCTTTGGGAGGATTCAAATTAGTGGAACCACCTTTTTCCATCCCGATGCTAGATAGGAAGGGAAAGGGTGTTTCTTTACAATATTACATGTGGAATCTTTTAAGCAAATCTCCACTACATATAGACTTTGTAATCATGATTCTCGAAGTCTTTTGATTTACTTCGAGACCAATGAACTTCCTCAACAATCCTAGATCTGTCATGGCGAATGCTTCAGTCAAAGATGACTTGATGCTTCTCAAACTATTAGTACAGCTACTAGTAATGAGAAAGTCATCCACATATAGGAAAATCAACAATAATGAGCCATTTATTTGTTGAATGTAGACATTGCATTCATATCTGGATCTCTAAAAGTTTTGTGACATGAGAAAGGAATCCATCTTGGCATACCATTCCCTTGGGGCTTGCTTGAGCCCATAAAGATATTTCCTCAGTTTGCAGACTAAGGATGAATCTTCAATGTACCCCTCTGGATGTCTCATATATGTTTCCTATTCCAAGTCACCATGGAGGAAGGCACTCTTCACATCCATGTGATGTACCTCCCACCATTTCGAAGCTACAATTTCCAAGACTAGCCTGATGGAATCCATTCTTGCTACTGGAGTGAATGTCTCATTATAGTCCAACCCATGGACTTGAGATTACCCTTTTGCAACCAACCGATCCTTATACTTGGTTTTGGTTCCATTAGTTGTTGGCTTGGTCTTGTAGATCCATTTGCACTGAACTAAATTCCTCCCAGGAGGAAAAGTGACAAGCTCCCATGTCTTGTTGTCTTGTAGCGAACCATATTCATCATCCATAGTTTCCTGCCATCTTGGATCATGGCAAGCCTATTTGAATGACTAAGGATCTGAACCTATCATCATGAAATACCTCTCTAGGAAAAGTGGATCTGAATGGGAAAGTGCAACATGTTGATTTTGATACCGGGACCTTGTTCTTCTTCTTTCATCTAGATTCCCAGCAATATCTCCAAGTGCTTCAATGAGATTTTGGGCCCATTTAGGCCTCTGATTTTGAATAATTGCTTGATATGGATATGGATCCTCTTGAGATTCAATCTCAATGTCTTGTTCATGATTATCATGACTCTCATCTTCTGAATTTGAAACATTAGTCATAATATCATTATTTTCGAATGGAAATGAAAAAGAGTTTATACCTTCTTCTGTTTCATCTTGTGGTGGATCATGCACCTCATATTCTTGAAATTGCACACTATGCTCTATGAAACACCTTTTTGTTGCAAGATCCATCAATTTGTATGCCTTAGCCTCATCAATATATCCCAGTAGTATCCATTCGCTACTCTAGTCCTAGAAGGATTTTTCCTTTTCATTAGGGATTTTTGCCCAAGCTATGGAGCTCAAAAATATCAGGTGCGAGATGTTGGGCTTATTCCCCAACAATGATTCGAAGAGAGTGGCCCCAATCACTAATTTGTGAGGCACCCTATTTTGGATATATGAAGCACAATTGATAGCCTCATCCCACAGGTAAGGAGGAAGGTTTCTTTCTTCGAGAAGGTAGGTAGACATCTCCTTCAAGGATTTATTCTTCCTCTTAGCCATATCATTTTGTTGTGATGTGTATGGAATTATTGTTCCATTTGAATGCTTGTTGATGCACATAGCTGCCGAAAATATATGTTTACATACTCACCTCCATTATCATATCTAAGTGACTTGATCTTATTTGTGAGGTTGTTCTCAGCTAAGGATTTAAAGACTTTGAAGGTTGCAAATACCTCATATTTTTCTTCAGAAAGTATACCCAATAATACCTTGAACAATCATCAATGAAGGTAAGAAAATATATGGATCCATTCATCAATGTTGTAGGCATTGGGCCTGAGACATTACTGTGCATTAAATATAGTGTGGAGACAGCTCTTGTTTCCTTCCCAACCTCATATATTTTCTATGGATGCTTCCCTACCAAGAAACCATTGCACACTCCTTTAGAATATTTGATGAGAGAAAATCCCTCAACCAACTTTTCATTGTGCAGCTGTTGGAGATACTTGAAGTTCAGGTGGAAAAATATTTCATGCCACAACTTTCATGTGTTATTGGCATGAGTCAATAAGGATTTTGGATATGAAGTAGGAAGGAAATGGGAAAGCTCATATGCCTTGAACGCATGATTAGCAACCCTTTTCGCTATCATATTTCTAGTAGAGGCTTCAGAGGTTTCTACAGTGCCAGGATCGAATGCGACTCTCTTGAGAGAGCTAGAATGTGTCATTTGGTATACAGATAATAGGTTTGCTGCAAGGGAGGGAACATAAACCACATTTTGGAACTCTCCATGCTCAAGTTTAGTGGGTCCTTCCCCGACAGCTGGGATATGTGAATCATCCCCCATATGTATGCGTGTTCCTCTAGAGATATTCGTAGAGGCGAAGGATTCTTTGGAGGAAACCATGTGGTTGGAATCTCCTGAATCAATCAGATAGGCCTTTGACTAAGTGAATCCTGCTTTCAAGGCATGGCACCTCTCATGTTCTTCTGTCTGATTTCCATCTCCAAAATTCTTTGCACCTTGAGGAAGGGAAATTTTGTTTTTTTCAAGGGTATTTGACATTTGGTCATTGGTCTTCTTCATGCACTGACTTTCTCGATGAAATCCTCTCATGCGGTAAGAGCATTTAGCTTTTTCAAACCTTTTTTTTTGTTTTTATTGGAACCGGAGGCCCCATCAGACGGATTTGGCTTCTCCTTGGGCTTCGAATCAACATTATTTTTTTATTTCCCTCTTTGCTTCCCTTTTGCTTGCGCATTATTAGAGTCTCCAGCTAAGAGGGACTAATTCTTAGAGCCTTTGAGCACTCCCATCTGAATCATCTTATCTTGTTTCTTAATTAATGATTCTGTAAATGCATCTAGGGAGGAAAGTAGATACAAAATTGAAAACTCTGAGCCTATCTTTCTCATAATTGAGAACACAAGTTGCTCATCCTTCTTCTCAATCCCACACTGCTTGCATTGCAAGACTAGGGATTTGACTTTCAAGAATAACTGTTGAATGGTTTCAAAGTTAATAGGTTGTAGTTCAATCAACTCATTCTCCAGGATATTTCCCCTCATCTCATCATGTTTGACGAACAAAGTTTCGAGCGTATCCCACATTCTTTCAGATTTTTGAGTCCCTTAAGGTGTAACAACAGATCCACGGAGATGTCGATGCACATGAAGTAGAAGGCTTCATCTTACTTATTCAGATACTTTGATTTTTCAATACACTGCTGGTGTTTGACTTCTCTGCCCATGGTGTGCCTATACAGACCCTTGTTGCACAAGACCATTTACATATCTTCCCTCCAATCATTGTAATTGAAGGGTTTAAGGATCCTCGGAGTTAGAGCACTTGAATTCTCCTTTTCACAGCTATACTGATTAACAATTCTGCAATAATTCTTTGAATGTACCTGCAAAAAAAATGCAAAACACCTCAATTCACTAACATGTCAGATCAAACACCCTCCACTTCGACATGCGCACTTTCTCTAAGTCGATCACACTTGGAGAGACTTCTCTAGACAGAATCTAGAGGGAGCAATGCAATGATTCCAGGAATTATGTGGAAACTCAATAGCTTCTAGTGCAAGCATGGAAGTTTGTGGGGTTTGTTGTTGGCCTAAGCATAGGATTTGATACCATGTTAAATTTCATGAACCATGGATCTTCAGACCTGAATGAAAGCAATCTAAAAAGAATGATGTAGTAGAATTAGCAATTCAATGTAAATTGATCAATGAATTCATGACAGAAATTTCATACACATCGGACAAGAATGGGTCAGAATATCATTAATGTTGATGGAATACAATAGACATACATTATGAAGAATTTGAATGCCTTTGAAAGGATTCGAAATCACCTACTCAATTTGACTCATGCGCTAACTCAGTGTGAGAAAAATCAACAATACAGCTCACCAGTGTAAATTCGGCTAACCAAATCAGTCTACAATCATTTACCTGATGACGGTAGGTTAACAAAGGCACCCACACTCCATTTAATCATGCAAACTGACACTAGGCTAACTGACTATGATCTAACTAATGGTGACTGAGTCATAACTTAAAATAACTGATTACCTAACAAGGTCCACTGATGGAGACTGTTTGTGGCACTTAGAGTGGGTTCCTAAATTATAGGGATTGGCCCCTCAGGAACCTAAACTCATGCATAAAGGTACAGTAAGTTGTAGGTGGCTCCTAGGTGCATCCCCCATACATTGGTGAACTGATGATGACCTCTTGAGCTAGTGAAATATACCAAATAGACTATGTGGGAAAAGGGAGGATTAATTAATACTAGCAATTATAAAACACATTTATATAAATATATTTCAAATTTCAGATTCAAATTCCATTGAATTCAAGCCTAAGCAATTTCAAACTCCAAACATTTCAATATATAGAAAAAAATTTCATAATATTTATATATTTTGATATAAAATATCAAATTCCATGTATTTGAATACCTCAACAATTTGTGTAACTTCCAAATTGTTTAGGCCTCATACTGTTATCACTAAAAATACATTTATGGTTTTGTATCTCAACATTTATGGCTTCACAATGTTATCATTGAACATATACTACTACATACCAGAGCATTTTCGGATTCATACACAGGAAAATATAAATAGCCTTAAGTAAGACAATTGGAGTTCATTAAGTGCAAATGACATTATCCTCAAACTTTCTTATCAATACTATGATTTAGAAATTATTACTAAAGTAAATTGTATTTTAATACTAATCATTATTGGAGTGAGCTAGCTGTGGAGCAAAACTCCCTCCATTGGACGGAGGAGGAGAAAAGTCAACGCTAACTTTGCTCCTCCTCCGTCCAATGAGGGAGGATTGCTCCACAACTAGCTTACTCCATCATTATTTTCCTAGATGGGGTGCTAGTTGGAGACACAAGCGACATTCCGACACTAATGGCGATGAGACGGAGGGGAAAAGGTGGCAAGCTATCGCAGTTTCCACCAACCCATGACATTAATGCTCTACCTCGTCCCGAGAATAGTGTGACCAGAACGCTCGAGCGAGTTTACTCCCTCATCATACGTGACATGGGCCTTTTAACGACCTAGACTCATGCTCGCATATCCATTCCTTCTCCAATCCTAGTGCTCGACTTCCTTGGATGTTGTGAAATTTTTCCTGCCAGTTTATGTTGGACAACAAAAAACTCTATGGTGAGTGCGATGACAATTGCTAGTTGTATGGTGCATTATAGTCATCAGAAAAGGCATGATGGGAGGAATACCACTCCCAATCAGGGATAAGCTGACACAGGTCATCCTGGGAAGCTAACGAGGATAACAAACTCCCTCCTCCTCCTACAAAATGACCTCATTGCAACAAAAGAAGAATGCTAAGCACGTCTCTTCGAACTCCGGGATAAGGTTCAGGCTATTTTGGATTGGTGTGTGGAGGTTGCAATTTTTTACCATCTTCCCTCACCTATGATCATGACCATAGTTGAGGATGGCACCATTCTCGAGATATTTGAAGATGTTACTGAAGGAAATGTTGTTTCTACTGTCAAGGAGTCAGATATTTGCGTTAATAAGGAGGAACAAACTGTGAAGGAAGAGAAGGTTCAAGGCGACAACACCTGTTGTGAAGCTGGAACTAGTAGCACCATGTAGGACCAAGTGGACGAAGTCAACTTTGAGGCCAAGCCCAGTGTGCCCACAACACAGTCATGCACCAACATAAATGTCAAGTAGACTTTTTACATTTTTTTGTTAATGTCTTTTTCTAGGTTCTATGCCTAGTTAGGTTTTTCCTACAGAGTTGATAGTATTTTCTTAGCCTCTCTATTTTTAGTTTTGATATTCAATGAACAATATCATAGACATGGTGGAATGACTCTGATTATGGGATATTTTTATCCTACGAAGAGGTCCGCAAAACTATGCTTTGGGTTTTTTCCTCGCTATGGGAGGTCCCATGACTTCGTATTTTTATATATTTTCCTCTGTATTTTAATATGAATTCTAACATACAAAAAAAATACTAATCATTGTTTTCTTGTTCTTGTAGTATCTTCCCAAACTATTCACTTTTCCCAAACCATTCAGGAGGAGACGGTGTCATTGAGAGCCAAAAACAACTTTCTATGACCTTTTATTTTAACAACGAAAATACTAAACGATATAATATAATACTAGCAATCCATTTTTATTAATAATATGGTTTATATAAGTCTATTAACATATATATCAACCACTTTTAAATACATAGTCATTATTGATATAATTAATATGTGTATGTTGTATAAAAATAAGTTATGTCCTCTTCATTACCAATGTATACTCTATTACAAATTGTTTGAGATGATTATTCAAATGGAAAAAATAATTATAGGTTTATAACAAACATATGGTTAGGAAGTTAAATGAATAATAATAATAATAACTAATCAATTTCACAGCTCCTATGGTAGTGATAACATTATACATCTTAATTTTTGCAAAGTTTTTTTTTAATAATGTAAATTAAATAATTTTCATAAAAATTTTATATAAAAAATAAATAAAGAAATTAAATCACTATAAAGATCTCTATTGGTATACTTATTATTAGGCTAAAGTAATTTATATTATTTTTAATATAAGAGATTGATTAATATTTAATGTTTTTATCTTAAACTTTTATATTATTTTTAATACAAGAGATTGATTAATATTTAATGTTTTTATCTTAAACTTTTAATAGTATTTATTAATAATTATTCTTACCTTTATGACCCTTCTCACTTAATTTTTATAATAACTTTGATTCTTAATACTTACAAATATGAAAATGAATATTTAGCTTTTAATAAAAAAATTAATACTTCACACTTAACACGTCATTATTAGTTTATTTAACATTTTATCATTTTAAATGTTTATAAATTTTTGAAATCTAATTTTAAATTTAATGTTCTAATTAAATATTTTTACTTATTTTAAAATCATGCATCTATTTCATCGACTTTACAAACTAGAAAGTTACCAATTCATTAATTAACATTACATTATTACCTCCAACTATATATATATAACTTGGATTTTTATTTAATATATATTAAAAATAACAATTACTTTAATACTATCAAATCCAAAATAATTCTTAGAATATTTAAAGTTAAAAATATTTAGATAAGAGATGAGGTAGTTTCTTATTAATCTTAATGGAGGGTGTGGTATTCTTTAACCTTGGAATAACATCTAAAAATAACCTACAAGTATGTAGAACAAAACTAAAATATGTGATATTAATAAATTAATAGAGCATGTGTTATAATGAATTAATATAGCAGGGGTTAGTACCTAGCTTTGCATTTAGGATTGTTTTCTTCTGAAAATTTGAGACTCTAAAATTTTAATATATTCTAAACCTTCCTCAAGACATTTGTCTAAGACAATCATTTATCCTTGAAATTTTGTTGTATAATATTTATGTTTGTTTATTCTTTCTTGTTTTCAGTTTGATGGTTAGTTTGTTAACATGTTAAGTTGGGACATGGTTTGCATGATGTTTGTTGTCAATTAGTTTCGCATATGTTCCTCAGATTTGGAAAGAAAAGAAACTAGCTCCAAATCTAGAAATGTTCCAGGTCGTTACGATGTAGAACTATTATGCAACTATGTTGCAGAATTGTTCAACATGTGCGCTACAAAACTGCTTGTAGGTGACAGTTCGCTACCAAACTATTGTTGATGACAGTTTTTCTCATTCTTATGTGGCTACAGGTCCATTAGATAAGTACGGTGTCAATATTATGTGCACAAACACTGATAAAAATGCACAGGAATATAGAGGTTGCCCCTCTTGTTGTATTAAATAATTAGAAAACACAAAATTTGGAATTGCAATGATGATAAAGCAAAGATAAAGAAGGAATGTCTTCACCATCAAGTTGTATATGAGGATATTTGAATGAATAATGAAGCATGCTATCCCGCCAACCCCTTTCAACAAAGGTTTGGTTTGAGATATGATAGAGGATGATATCAATTATAGATCATCAAAATCTGCCCAAAAGCCACAAACTATGTGATAATTTGAAATACCAACCTACCAATGGAATCATTACGTCATAAGTGGTTGTGATTTGAAGCACCATTGTGCAGTCATGATCTATGTTTTCCTTATCTATCATGTTACCTATAAAATGCAATGGATGTTGTTTATTTTTTTTTAAATGCTCTTAATGTTCAAATAAATTGACAAGATTAAATGTCTAAAATAATGTGATTTCATTGAAGTTGTGGTCACTAGTACAAGATAAGAAATTGAAAAATTATGGGGGCTTATATGAAAGGAGAAATGAAAATTTTCATCTATCTTCTTAAAATGACCATGAGGATTCTTTTTTATGGTATAATAAAGAATGCAGCCGATGATGATACATTAGAAGTGGTTTCGTAATTCTATGAAGAATTCATAGCTTTGGAAACAACTCAATTTGTTCACGCAACATCAAGTATGGTTGAAATGTGATTTGTTTATAATCTTCTACAAAAAGCCGCTACAAGAAATTCTATAGCATATTTGTATGTAAAATACTCTGCCTACGGGATGAGCAGAGAAATGAAAATTTTCTTGTTGTCAAATCTTTGAAGACCCAACATATAAAGGAGGATAATGCTCATATTTTGGGAGAATTTTCAACATTAAAATATCACACATCATCAATATATTTCCAGAGTAAAATAGTTTTCCAATCAAAGACACATGTACATATTCCCATCTTTTTTGGGTGTTGAATTTCAAGAGAAGATTTTGGACAAATCATAAGGAATTGGCTTAGATGGTTTAAAAACCACCTTAGAAATAGGAAGACCTAAAAAAACTATTCTAGTTTTTACACAAGTGTTACAGTTTGGGAAATACATGAGGAAGTTTGAAGCCTGTTTTTTAGGAGGTCTCCATATTTTCTTGTAGGTGACTGTTTTTTCATCTAATTTAGGAGAATAATATGGCCAAATAGAAGGGAATATCTTGAAGTGTTTTAAAACCCACTTCATAAATGGTGCGATTTACAAAAAACCTATTTGAGTTTTGTAACAACTATCATGGTTTGATAGATTCGAATTAACTTTTAGAGCTTATTTTTCTGCATTTAGCCAGATTTGTTTTTTGGAAAAATGGAAAATCAATAGTTGCAAGGCCACCTCAGCAATTTGATTTGGGATGAGATATTTCTAAATATAGAAAACAAATTTTTTCTATCCATAATTTTTTTTAGGATTATGTAATTTTCTATGAAATATTGTAAAAAGAACATAGGGTTCTTCCTTCGAGGAGCTGGAGGTTCGATTTTTGGTAGAAAATGAATGGTCTGATTATTTTGTAAGACATTGTACAACACATCTGAACTTATTATATGAATGAAATATGAACTCGTTTTCTTCTTAAATGCTTTGACTAGTTATTAGATGCGTTGCGTAATGATATGCACTGCATAGATTAAATTGCAGAACTAGTAATATGAACGCTAGTTGTATTTAATGCCTATCATTTATTGTATTCCCTTTTTATTTTTTGTGTATAACATTGTTTAAATGTAAGATTATTTATGAATGCATTAAAGAAAAATAACGATGTTATTCCTTTGATGTATTCCCTCTCGGTCTTATATTGGTTATAACTCTTGGCATTTTCAATTCATAATTTAGGTTTGATTTCTAGTTCTTCATGTACTTCATGTTGTTTTATTTACCTGCATACCTTCCTTATCCCAATATTTAACCAAACTATTAAAACAAACCTTATGTATTTTATTTCATTTTCCTAAGAGCCCTTAAAACAAACCAACACCTTAAACCAAACCAACAAGTAGAAACAGATCAACAAAAATCTTGGCATGATCAACATATCAAGAAGAATCATTTCAAGAAAGGGGATTTAGTTCTCTGATATGGTAGTGAGTTTTTGAAACATCCTAGTAAGCTTTGAACTCACTGGTTAGGTTCGTATGTGATAAATTTTATTATTGAAGCGGGTGCAGTTCAGCTACAAAAGATAAATGGAGAACCTGTCAATGGATTAGTAAATGGTAGTTAGCTAAAACCTTATAGGGTTATAGGGATAGCAAGATTTCTCCTGACTGAAGTAGCACATAAAAAGAAATGGTTAAAAAAAAATGTGTCGAAGTTTTCTATGTCGAAGTTTTTTTTTCGAATTTTGTATGACTTGGTTCGATATGAAACACGCTAATCTGTCAAGTCTGTAATTAATGCACTTTAATAATTTCTTTTATGATGAAAGTAGTGGCAACACTAAAGGAAATTCGTCATGATTATCTGGAAAAGGTCTATGAGTGTGAATGGATTGTTTCCCATCCTCGAAAAGCATTACCAATATCTAGTTAATTAACTTCCCACATGATAAAAAATTATTGGTGCATGCACTCATGAATTCAAAAAGGGTCAGTTTTGTTGCTATTGAAAGTCATTGTGTTCATTTTGCAAAATTTCTTGAGAAATATTGAGGTACAGAAGTTATTGAAGTCGAAGTTCTACGATTCCTCAAATTCAAGTCATGGAAATCAACGTATATAGCACCAGCACTACCCTCGGGTATGTTGTGGAGACTCTGATTGGAATACCTACCATGGAGGAAAAACCAGATATTGCATCAATTCCTCTACTAGTAAACCTGTCAATGAAGAAGAAAACAGGGGGTTGAGTCATCAATCCAAAGAGATGAACAAAAGCAACACATGATTCTGAGGCATCTGGGTCCAGTTCGGCTCCAATGATACATGACTATAGACCACCTTGGAAAGATGATGTGACGCATGTTCCTATCAAGAAGAATCCTAAGTATACCTTGGTCAAGCCTACTATCCCTTACGGTGTTCGAGTGAATGGGAATACTTTGCTGAATTTGAATAAGTTATCATTTGTCGACCATGAGCTTCAAAAATAAGAGGAATTCAAAGAAGACTAGTACATGTGTTAAATTTTCATATGCTTAGCTAAGACATCCGTATATCATTTCATTTTTCATAATAAAAGCATATAAAACAGGATCACTGAAAGAAACAGTATCACAAGAACAACATAGATTTATCCTGGGAAAACCCTAAAGGGAAAAAAACCAGCAAAAGCTTCCTTAATATAGATGCCCCAAAAAGGGAAAAAGGTAAAACCAACAAGGAGATCAAAAACCTGATTCTCCTCCTTCTCTAGCAACTCCTCTCCTCCACAAGTGCGCTATTCCAAGTGTGTGTGTGTGTCTCAAATTAGGAGCACTACACCTCTATTTATATTCATCCGTTCACTTAAGTTAACTCATTTGACATGTCGGCTCAAGTTAAATCATGTAGGCTTGAGTTACACATGTAGGCTCAAGTAACCACACTAGGGTGCTGATGACCCACCTTTACAATTAGAGGGGACTACCTCATGACTCTTATTATTTCTTCCGATTAGGAGCATCGGGGTACAATGTAATACAAGTGGTTCTCCCGGTAGGACCATCGGGGACCACAAAAGGATACATATAGAATATTCTTCGAAGTTACAATATTTTAACACTCCCCCCTTAACGAGAAGGGTATTCTACAGCAACATCAATAACAAAAAGAGTAGAGATAGGGGACATCATCAACATCAGCAGGGTAACACATCTATAAATCATTGGAAGCTTTTCAACATCATGTAGTCTTCATCTTCAATCTTCAATCTTCATCATCAGCAACATCTTCAGTCTTTGATTAACAACATCTTCAGCATTTTGATCTTTCAATTAGCAACGACATCTTCAGCACTTGGATCTTTCGATCAGCAACATATTTAGCACTTTGACTGTCCGATCAGCAACAACATCTTCAGCATTTTGAACTTTCGATCAGCAACATCTTCAGCACTTTGATTTTTTTCGATCAGCAACAACAACTTCAGCATTTTGTCCTTTTGATCAGCAACATCTTCAGCATTTTGACTTTTCGATCAACAACAACATCTTCAGCACCTTAACCTTTCGATTAGCAGCAACATCTTCAGTACTTTGACCTCTCGATCAGTAGCAACATCATCATCATCATATTCTGATCTGTCGATCATAATCATCATCACATTCTGATCTTTCAATCAGAAACATCATCATCATACTCTGATCTTTCGATCAGTACGTCATCATCATCATACTCTGATCTTTCGATCAGTACGTCATCATCATCATACTCTGATCTTTCGATCAGTACGACATCATCATCATCAGCAACAACCTGCAATCCACAACTCAAAGAAAAAAAGTCTTTGGATCACTTTTGGACTTAAAGTCCAGGGATGATACAATCCCACCACATTCTCAACAACCGAAGTTACCGTATTGATTACGGGAGAATCAGTCCCTATCACTTTAGGACTAAGTCCAAGGATGATGCAGTCCTACCACATTCTCGACGACCGAAGTCACCGGATACAATTACGGGATAATCACTCCCTATCACTTTAGGACTTGAGTCCAAGGATGATGCAATCCTACCTCATTCTCAACGACCGAAGTCACCGGATACAATTACGGGATAATCACTCCCTATCACTTTAGGACTATGTCCAAGGATGATGCAATCCTACCACATTCTCGATGACCGAAGCCACCGGATACAATTACAGGATAATCACTCCCTATCCCTTTAGGACTATGTCCAAGGATGATGCAATCCTACCACATTCTCGATGACCGAAGTCACCGGATACAATTACAGGATAATCACTCCCTATCACTTTAGGACTATGTCCAAGGATGATGCAATCCTACCACATTCTCGAGGACCGAAGCCACCGAATCTATTATGGAAAGATGTCCCAGGATGATACAATCCCTCTTCATTCTCGAAGACCGAGGTCTCCGGATCACTTTAGGGAAGGTGCCCAAGGATGATACAATCCCATCACATTCTCGATGACCGAGGTCACCGGATCTATTATGGACAGATGTCCCAGGATGATACAATCCCATCACATTCTCGATGACCGAGGTCACCGGATCTATTATGGACAGATGTCCTGGGATGATACAATCCCTCTTCATTCTCGAGGACCGAGGTCTCTGGATCACTTTAGGGCAAATGCCCAGGGATGATGCAATCCCACTACAACATCACTACTCCCCCTTTCGAGGAAGGTCTGTCCGAAAAACACCAAGCTTGTCTCGAAAGTGTTCAAACTCTACTTGAGGCAGAGGCTTCGTCGGTACATCATCATCCAAACCATCATCATCTACATCTTCAATATCTGAATACTGATCTATCACCATCTGTATATCTAGTATGTGAATACTAAAAGCATCATCATCTATATCTTCAATATGGGAATACTAAAACATCATCATCTCTATATTCAGTATAGAAATACTAAATCACCATCATCTGCATCTACAGTATCATTATCTTCATCTTATCTTGTATGTAGAAATACCAGATTTCTACGTGTTATGTGGAACACAGGGTTCTTTGTCATCACAACTGTGGTTATCACATAGAATCATTGTTGTATCCATCTTCAGGTCAAAGAGACCTGATATCGGCTTCTGAAGCCATATGGATTCATAACATAGTAGAGCAATCTGCTATGTATTCTGCTTCAACCGTGCTAAGAGAAACACTGGACTATTTCCTTCTAAACCATGAACTCATAGCAGACCTCAAAGCATATACCTGATTTGATTTTCTTGTCTGAGATACTTCCATCCCAATCTGCATCTGTGTAGCCATACAATCTATACTCATGGCTACCATCATAGTATAGACCAAAGTCTATAGTCCCTTTAAGATATGTTTTGCAGCTACTAGGTGAACCCGTCTTGGTTGAACAAGATGTTGACTTAAGGTGTTCACAGCAAAACAAATGTCTGGTCTGGTATTTGTTAAGTACATCAATGACCCAATGATCTGTCTATAGTGAGTCACATCCACTAATTCTAATGAGTCATCAGCTAATAGCTTCAGGTTGGAGTACATGGGTGTGGCCATGACTTTGCATTTGAGTCTCTTCAATATCTCTACCACATACTTTCCCTGGTTGAGAAAGATTCCTTCTGAACTTTGCCATACTTCCAAACCTAGGAAATAATGCATTAACCCAAGGTCTTTCATCTCAAATTCTTCTGCTAGTTTCTTCTTACTTTCCATGATCTGTTTCTCATTCCCTGTCAAGAATAAGTCATCCACATATAGTAATAGAATGATAGGTACATCTTCTACAACCTTGTAGGAAAGGTTAGGATCGTCTTTACTCTTGGAAAAGCCCATGCTCATCAGGAAACTATCTATTCTTCCATACCAAGCTCTGGGAGCTTGCTTCAGGCCATAGAGGGCCTTCTTCAACTTGCATACTTGATTCATTTTGTCTTCAGCTTCAAATCCTCATGAATATTCGATGTAAAAATCTTCCTCAATCATACCATTAAGGAAGGCTTGTCTTTACTTCATCATGGAAGAAACTACCGTGATAGTTTTGAGGGAAATGTACCTTATTCCAGAAGTAAGTGTCTCTTCAGAATTAATTCCCTCTTTCTGATAGAAACCTCTAGCCACAACTCTTACCTTACTTCTATCAACAACATGTCTTATCTTGCAAATCCATTTGGAAGATACCACATTCTTGCTTTCTGGTTTGAGTACTATATCCCAAACATCATTCTAGTATCACAACATCTTCTATGAGTTTGTCTTCTCAGGTCATCAACATATCCTAGTCTTTTGCATTCAACCTTGAAGGTTGGAACCTACTTTACTCTTGGTAAAGTCTCGATCCATCACAAAGCTATCCATCATGTCATACCGTGTCGAACTCAGATATAATTTTCTGTAGTCACTCCCCCTGAAGTGGAGTATCATCTTCCCTCTTCATTCTGTACAGGTGGTTCTATGCTTGACATATACTGGTCAATAGAGTATGTCATGTCATAGTCTATTCTTTATGGGGAGAATCACAAACCTTGCTTTGTACACTTGTTCCATCATATCGTATACATCATTCCCCATGATCAACTGTTACTCTTTGATCATAGCTTCTTTTATAGCATTCTTTTCTTCATCTTGAGTTATCTCTTGTACCCATGGTGGTCTTCATCCTTCAAGGTGGATTTACCATTCTCTGAAGCTCTTTCTTCCGTCATGGTGTCTCTGACCCTGGGAGCTTTAGATTCATGTTTATTGGAGTGAATCTTGAATTGTCATCACTTGTTGTTCGGAACAAGTCTCATCCTTCTTTTCTTGTAGGAGGTTGTTCATGACCTTTCCTACAATTCAAATGTACCAGTTTCATGGTTAGAGATATTTCATAAAACATATGTATAACGACAAATTCTTATGCATCATGCAACTATTTAGTTAATACAACATTCATCCATATCTCACTTAAACTTTCTAGATGCCTTCCATCTCTACCATGACATTATTGAGATTGTGCACTAATCCAATATGTCAGCAAAGAGGTTTGATAAGTAGCAATGGAGAGTTGTATAGCACCATGAGCTACTTACCCATCACATGCATATTAGTAGTATACAGTCATTAATGCAAACAATCTATCATGCATAACACATCACTGAATATAATCAAATGTATAACAAAACAATATCATGAAATGACAATTGAATACTTATCTTTATTTGTTTCATGGGTATATTCCTTCTTGAGTCTTCAACTTTATCGTCTTCTTCATTCATGATAGCATCATTTCTTATCCAAATGCTGAGGTGGATAAGAAGTTCTTCAAGAGTTGAGATCTTCATATTCCTCATTGATTGAGGGATATTCTTTGGAAGATGAGAGTTTGATCTTCAGAAATGAGATTCTTCTTCTTCCCAAAGTCTGCTGAAAGTAATCAATTCCTTCTGGAACACATTCCTTGAATGAATGAATTCCATGATCCTGGGAGGCCATTCAAGGTGGCCATCACCACTTCTGCATTCTTCACTTCTTCTTCAGCTGGTTTCTTAAGGTCATATTTCGATCTATGTTCTTCCCTTCAAATAGCTTGGTCAAGGAATCAAACCTCATCAATGTCTTTAGGGAAGACACTTGTAGAACAAGTTGATTCGATACTGAATCATCAATAATCTTATGGGCTTTGACCAAGTTCTTCTTGTGAAAGGCTTCTAGCCTCATCTCCCTCTGAAACTGGAACCTCTATGCTCATGTAGGTGTCCAATCCATTTTATTCAGAGAGATCATATACTTCTAGGCTTGGAAGTTGTCAACTTCACCAAGCTTATCATCAAGCTGATGTGATAGATCACTTTGAAATGAGAACCTCAAATGAACATAGCAAAGGATTAGATCTTACCGATTTGAGGTGTCCGTCCTAGTTTTGGAGTTGGCTGATCTAGGGTTTGTCACAGAAACTCTAATTTTAAAAATTGGAATCTTTCAGATATGATTGGATATACAGATAGATCTCTTCAAATGGAGCTGTCCAATGTACTCCATTTCTGAAAACAGTGGAGGGAAGCTCCCTGAACAGGAAGCCCTAATTTTCCAATTTCTTCTACAGAAATGCCTGTTACTATTTCTATGATATCTCTGAAATTTATGCTGCTCTATGTCTGAAATTTTGTAATAAGGTAACCTCGCATGTCCCTGATCCACCACCACAGGTTTCACCAGAATTGATTTCACCATTTGGGATTTATGATCCTTTTCTCAAGGTGACCTGTTACAGGACTGTTCAGAACAGCAAAGTTGTACGGCATGCCACGTGTCACTGGTTCATCTTTTGAGTCTGATATTCAGACCACCGAAATTAAAGTCTGTGCCCTTTCTGGAACATCTTCAAGAATTCCATTTGGACCTCTATAGCCCAAGATATTGAAATTATCCCTAGGTGTCCTGTTTGGGGATGAATTCTCGAAGAGGCTGGAACCCTAACGTGGAGAGAACATATCGCCTGGAATACAGCGAATATGAGGATTAATTTTGGACACAGTGTTCATCAGGATTTTATATTTGGCCCCTGCAATTTTCAACTTCTGATCCTTCGCCAATCTCGGAATATAGCGAATGTTCAAAACGTAGCAGTTTTAGTATTTAGGGTTTTTCTAGCTCGGGGTCAAACTAGGGTTTGACTTTCCTGGAGATTCACCCAACCAAAAATATTGATCCAGGTCTCTAAACTTTAGTTTTGATGAGGATAACAATCCTATGCTGGTCTCACTCAAAAATTCCTCTTCTGTAGAAAGCCCTAATTTCCACATCGAAAATTGAAAATGCTCGGAATCGAATTCTGCTTCAACAGAATGATGCACCCTTCAAAGGAGAGTCAGCCTAGCCTTCTTTTGCTGATTGATTGTGGAGAGAGAACCAAAAAATAAGAAGCCCTAGCTTCTGTAACTTGTGAAATCTTCCCTATTCAGGTTAGCTCTGATACCATGTTAAATTTTCATATGCTTAACTAAGACATCAGTAAATCATTTCATTTTTCATTATAAAAGCATATAAAACAGGATCACTGAAAGAAACAGTATCACAACAACAACACAGATTTATCCTGGGAAAACCCTAAAGGGAAAAAACCCAGCAAAATATTCCTCAATATAGATGCCCCAAAAAGGGAAAAAGGTAAAACCAACAAGGAGATCAAAAACCTGATTCTCCTCCTTCTCCAGCAACTCCTCTCCTCCACAAGTGCGCTATTCCAAGTGAGTGTGTGTGTCTCAAATGAGGAGCAATACACCTCTATTTATATTCATCCGTTCACTTAATTTAACTCATTTGACATGTCGGCTCAAGTTAAATCATGTAGGCTCGAGTTACACATGTAGGCTCAAGTAACCACACTAGGGTGCTGATGACCCACCTTTACAATTAGAGGGGACTACCTCATGACTCTTATTATTTCTTCCAATTAGGAGCATCGGGGTACAATGTAATACAAGTGGTTCTCCTGGTAGGACCATCGAGGACCACAAAAGGATACATATAGAATATTCTTCGAAGTTACAATATTTTAACAACATGGAGAGAGTCCAAACTTTCGAGGGGGGTACAATTGAAATGGACCGTATGGAGTGGGATCGTGGACCACATAGGTATGATATTGTATCATTATTAGATATCCCCTATTTTGGTTGAATCATAGAAGTGAATACCTACAATAAACAATTGTTAGTATGTTTCCATGGTGGTTATATTTTTCTAGATACCAAAGTTTCAGTTGACACAGAGATTATTACAACCATTACGGGGTTTCCCAAAGTTGTGGGTGACCCAACACCTTTAATTGCTAGGAATGATCAGGACAAGAATTTGGATCCAAGAATGAAGGAGAAGTATGGATTGGTTGTTTAGTTTGCGGCAAAGGTGCTCTCGATGAAGTTTCTAAGAAAAATGCGACCAAACCAATGCACTGCAGGAGTAATTGTTGGGGCAGAGCAATGTGCTGCAAGGGTCTATTTGAATTGGCACACATTTTTACCGAATGGATTTTAGAGGACACTCTCAATGCACAGGATAAAGGTAACCCCTTTACCTACTCATGGTTATTGTTGGTGATCTCTTTTTTTGCATGGATAGAATCGTCACATGATTAAGTGATGGACATTAATGTCCGCTGTTGAGGGGATATATATATAAGAAATTGTGGTTCATTGACCTGAAGCAGGACCAGATTGACAATAATGTTGAGTTCTTTTTGCAAGTCGAGAAAATTAGATAACATGTGTTGAATATACCAAGGTTGGAAGCTGAAACGGTGCAGCGATATCGTAATATAATTAGATTTCATGTGGTTCCCCATTAAATTAATATTCAACCGTGATGGGACCCCCATAACCAATGGTTGGTGACATCATTTAGGCTAACCAAGGAATAAATTAACAACATCGTTAGGGAATGGAATGAAGAGTGGAAGGAGCTAGTAGCAAATGATCAATTATCTACTAAGCTAGATCCAAGAAAAGAAGGAACTTCAGGGACCGAACCTGGTGGGACCCTTGAGTAAGACAATCCCTATATTTCGCACCATGGTAGCAACCAAGAATCTAGCGATACCCTGGTGGATACAGAGATAGGAATGTAGAATTCATGTTTTGAATAAGAGGAATATTTGTCTTTGTCGCCACTCGTGTATTGTCGATGTATTATCTGTTGAGGTATGTGTTAGTGTAAATCCCCTTTACTACTACAAAAACATGGTTCTTGCAGCTCCCATAGGTACTTCGGGTTATACTTCACCTGCTCTATAGGTGTTGCCAGAAATATTCAACCTCTTTTGGGATGGTATCTTGGGGTTTGTTGGTACCAGTTGATATGAACTTGGGTTAGTGTGATCTTGTGCCTACAATTCTCTTGGATGACTACTCTAGAACTAAATGAAACATTGTTATTACAACCTTACCGTAACTTTGGCCAAATTGTTGGGTATTATGTTTAAACTAAATAAAATACTAAATTGTCCTGAGATTAAAGAATTCTATTCATGAAATAATTTAAATCCCAAAATTACAATCTAAATTTTTTCTAAGGTCTCTAAAATCTAAATCCCACATAAAGTTGAACCAAATTATATAATCCAAGGCACATGTCTGATAGATGAAAAGGAAAAAAAACATATGACTTCAAATCCAAGGTGAACAAGAATATTCCATCAATTGAATTATAATTTTCATCTATATGCATGCCTCTAAGAAACTCCTTAATGCAATAAAACCCTATCCATGGCCCAAAAACTCAAAACCCAGAAACTTTCAGTGTAAAAAGTACTAACAACATAGTAAAAAAATGGAGCCAATGGTAAAATATCACATCGAAGCACATAATTGAGATACACAAAATGGAATCCATGAGATGAGATATACATAACTAGCAATTGCCCCAAAAAGGTGCAAAAATACGCTGATAGGTAAAAAGAGCTAGAAAGGGGAACTAAAATTGAGTTGTTGTAGACTTATTGATATACAATAAGGAGCTTCAAAATTTAGAACTTCGAGATTCTAAATTTCTAGTAAGTTGTAGTATTAGACAATACATTGAAAACATAAAACTTCAAAACTTCAAATTTGTTAGTATGCTCATTTTGACCTACCTAGAATTGTATAGCAAGTGTGATTTTTTGAAGTATTCAAATACATTCAAATGCACAATGTAGTAAACTTAGCAAAAATAAAAAACCATTCTTAGAAATTTCACATTAAATGTACAAAGTTCAAACTAACCAAGAGGTGGAAGAACTAATGGTTTATATGGATATACTTCAACTCGAAGTAATAATTGACCAATTAATCATTGATTCCTTTGAAGCACGATTGATGATTCTCAGCTAAGAACTCATCATTTGTATAACAATAGTAAAAAAAACTCAAGAAGTTGTAGCATTCCCTTCAATTCACGAGCTTCAGTAATATAGCCTCAACCAAAGTCTTTCACTAAAAGAGATTCTATTCCTTCTCTTCCTTTTCATTTTCCTTGTATTATTATCACTTTCAATTTCACTCTCAGGATGAGAAGAAATCTTGGACTTAGTCCTTTTTTTCTTTCTCGCATCCTTGTTTTCACTTCCATGTTCACTCTCATAAGCATAAGAAATCTTAGTATTTTTCTTTCTTTTTTGCTCACTCTCTCTTTTACTATCACTCTCATGAATTTGACCTGAAATAAGAACCTAAAGAATATTCTTAGTCCCATGGGAAAGAGAGCTCTAAGTATTTCATCATTAATATTGTTTACCAAGGTCTTTTCCAAAGTCTATAATCTCATGAATTTACAAATTAGAGCCAATTTTCTTATATACAAAACGTCCTTTGCTTGCATAATTGGGTATATCATGATGTTAGGATTTGAATATGTTTTCCATGCATTTTTTATCTTGTTCGTTGCAGGATTGTAACAATGCAACCCATAACAAAGGACTACAAGTTTGAAGGGAAAAATTATAAGATATTTAGAAAAGTAGTACACATTGGGGCTTCTTAGGGCATTAATTTCCAAAGATACTTCTAAACTACTCAATGAACTACTATTTACTGAAGGAGAGATACTAAAGGAGAGATTTTATGTAGTTGGTAAAATAATGAAATTAAAATCCCAAGCATCAATCACAACCACTTTTTAGATTAAGAGTTGTATAATGTGTACCGAAAAAAACTAATTGAATCTAAATAGACACTATTTTGTTAATTTAGGTAAAATACAAAATAATTCCAAATGTTATTAACAAATAGATATGATGCCAATATTAAATATATCATTGGGTTTAAAATGCAACCTCAAAATTTGAAATAAAATTCAATATTTTCCATGAGAATGAAAAGGTACAATTGAATGAAAAAAAAAGATTTACCCTCCACAAAAGTTTTGTTGGAATTTCTTCAAGGTGTAAATGGTTTGACTCATAACAAACATTGTGCTATATAAATTTGAGTAGGCCTTACCTTACAACATACCAATAAAACATATCAACAAAGTAGGGTAAACCAAAACTTCCCAATAAGAGCATTATCTTTGAGATCTCAATGTATAGTTTCTTTGCCTTCATCGTGAACATTTGTAGACATTTATTTTCCATCAAAATTATTTTTGTGTTCCTTATCATTCTTTCTATCCTCTTCTGGATTTTCCTCACCTCCAAACAGGGAAACTCTTCTGACCCATCTCAAAAAATGTTTTCCTCCACTTGAGTATCATTTTTTAGTTATTGGTTAAAACAAGGCTACTCAACTACATAAATCATCTTCTCGGAGGTTTCCTTTCAAGTTCAACGGAGAGAAAAAACTAAACACCCCCTTTTTGTGCCTCATAGTATGTAATCTTCCTTTTATTTACTTTAGAGGATTTCTCTATTACCATGAGGAAGACAATTCATTGTGTCCAATAATATTTAAGTTCATGGTTCCATGAGGAAGAGTTCCATGATTGGATATAATGATGAGTTAATTTTGTCCGTATAAGCTTAGTCTTAACACCTGCTTGAATGCCACTATTATATCATCGTTAACAAAATCCACCCTTGTATTTTGGTGACCTAAACTAATGTCTTTTATTAATGACCAACAAGTATTAAGTGAACCCATTAGGTCATCTTGGGCCAGACTGGACATAGATTTCATGCAACAACCATTTGGATTCAAAGTTTTCTCACTACCCTTTCTTTGTCATTTACGAGAAAATAAATCACAAGTGAAGTTTATATAATCTTGTAAAAGTTTAGCGAAGTTTTCATTTAATCATAAAATCTTGCAAAATATTCACTAAATTATAAAACCTTGCAAAGTCTTGACATTTTTTTACAAAATCATCAAACATTGTGAAGTCTTGATGTTTTTTTTATAAAGTATACAACTTTACATAATAATAATAAATAAAATTCATTACACAATAATTAATAATTTTATATATTTAGAAAACGTGTGCCTTCTCAAATATCAATTTTGATACTATTTCACCACAAAGATATTATATCTGTTGATCATAACCACCACTTCTCTCAAGGTGAGAGAGATTGCTCTTTGTTTTCCTACTTTTATTATAGATCCATTATTACTACTTGTCATTCTTTATTGAAATACCTTTCAACTTCACCACAGGATGGTGTTAAATAGGCACACAATTATTTCTATCAATAAATAAAAAAATAGTAGAATATTTATAAGTCATATATCATAAAAATTAGCAAATTGATTGACATTTGACTTAATAAAACTTCAAGATGACTATGTACTCACTTCATATTTCGCATGTACACTTGAAGTAGAATATGTTCTAAACATAATATTTGAACTTGTATATTCTTTGTTTTTGGTCTAGAAATATTTGAACCATGCCTTCTAGCTGAGAGTCATCTATATCTATTTTTTTAGTTTAGTTATCAAACAAAACATCATTTAAAACCTCTATTTATTTAAATTTTGGTTGCCAAACAAAACCTCATTTAAAATTCGAAATTTCATTTAAAGATCAAAATTAATATAATATATTACGGGTTATATGTGATTGGTTTTGATATTTTTTTAATATTTATATTTGTGGAGCCTACTTGTGCCACTTTAGCATTTCAGACTCTATAACAACTCATGTTTTGTATGTAATTCAATGTTTATGATTGAAAGCTAACTCTCTAAATACAAAAAAAACTAACTTTATATATATAAATTAATCCTTTGAGCTAAGTTAATTATATAAAAATAAATAACAATAATTTTAATATTGCAAATTTAAATAATTAATCTATGAAAAAAAACATAAATTTTATAAATATTAAAAAATTACATTATTATAATTAAAATATTTTATTTTTAAATCAAACATGTATTAATCCCATCCATTACAATACACTAAGTACATGGTACTAGAAATTAAGTATGTGAAGAACAACATAGAAGAGAAGAAGGTTATGAAGAATAAAAGCTAGATTTAAAAAAAAGAATTAAAAATTTCACGAGAACAATAAAACATTACAAGCCATAATCCTTTATATTTAAAGTAGAAAAGAAATTGGTTATAAATCAGTATCAATAGTTTATTCACAATTGATGAAGTCTCATTCTAAGATACTAAATGCAACTTGATCACAAAGCTTCTTTCAATGTTCTCTATCCAAATTCTAAAAATATAGTCCCTTAAATAGGAAAAAAAATTGGTAATACAATTTGTATCAATTTCTTACTCACAATCCATGAAGTTTACACTTTAGATTCATAAATACAAAAAGTCATAAATATAGATGTAAATTGATTAGGAAGCCTCTTTCAATGACCTTCATCCAAATTCTAAAAAAATGTAATGTTAAATTGGTGGGTTTAACAATGTTAATTACCAAAATGGTTTTTTACCAAAATTGAAAGATCTCCCAAATAAATAAATCAAAACATTTCCAAGGCTTTGTAATTTATTAGAGTCTTAGAGAAACTATGTGAAACTGTAAACCAACAATGTTATTGTCTATAAATTCTCTAAATTTCATAATAGAGAGGGTGAATAAAGATTAAGTGTTCTTTATAATGGTGTTCACTAAGATTTTGTTCTTTAAACTTCATAATTGAGAGGGTGGATAAAGATTAAATATTCCTTATATTTATGTTTATAAAGATTTTGTTCTTGTAAAATTGAGTGATTTCATTTGAAGCAAATAAGTGCAAGTTAAACAGAGTTTTTTATTTTATATTTTTTACTAAATATAAGTTAAATATTTTACTTTTTTTTACAAGTGTTTAAATATTTTTTTAATCAAAATATGTTGAAATTGTTAAAATAATAGAGATATATATTTGTTGATCAAAATCAAAGTGTCCAAAGTATTTGAAGAGGCTAAATCAAAATAATGCAAAAAACACTATTTTTGAAGAGGCTAAATCAAAATAATGCAAAAATAGTATTTCAAGGTGCCCAGGGTTTTTGAGAACCTTAAATCAAAATAATGCAAAATTACTATTTCAACACAGATTTATCTGGAGTTCAAACAAAGATAACCATAAAAATCCAAAACATTATTTTTAAATACAATTCATTTATAATCCACATGGAGATGGCTATTCACAGTTGTTATCATATGAGGCAGACATTATAAATTCTCAAATAATTATTTTTGAAGAAGCTAAATCAAAATAATACAAAAACCCTATTTCAAGGTGCACACAAGGTTTTTGAGAACCTCAAATCAAAATAATGCAAAATTACTATTTCAACACATATTTATCTGGATTTCAAACAAAGATAACGCTAGAAATCCAAAACAATATTTTTAAATACAATCCATTTATAATCCATATGGAAATGGCTATTTACAGTTGCTACCATATGAGGCAGGCATTATAAATTTCTCAAATAAGGATACAAAAGCCCTTTTTTGCAAGGCTAATAGCTCTATAGATATCATTACTGCAGCTGTATTATAAGCTAAAATTTGGCAGTAACATAGGAAATAATGGCCACTAGTATTTACTTTACAGCTCTAATGCTGAGCTGTGGGAATGTAAATTATTTGATCAATCAATTATCAATACTATGTTACGAAGCGCATATTGATAAAAAAAAAATGATCAAGTTAAAATATTCATTGTTACAAGTACTTCTTGTTGATGGTGATGTCATGCTGGGTATTCACTAATTTGGCGTTGCTACATCTTTGCTTAATGTACAAGTTGAGGAAGATCAAGAGAAGCAGAGTGTTGGAAAGGGCATCGAAAAGCAATGTGCCCATTCCGTTGCAAACTTCCCTCGTGGTGAAGTGTAGCGCAACAAGAGCAATATAGGCGAGAAATGTGAATGCCAAGTGCACCATCTAGCAATTGGATGGAAGAACACAGGACCAGGAAACCCAGCTAATGCTGCTTACCTAGTTGTCATACCCAGTTGTCATCTAAATGGGCTTACCTAGTTGTCATACCCATTTCTTGCATTGGAAATATAGTCCCCTCATATACATGAACATTGATAGTATCTAGTGGAGCAAGCAAACTAACATAAGAGCTGCTTTCAACTATTATCGAGTTTGATATATTGTACAAATTGTACCAAGTTCCCTTTGGAAAATAAGCATCAATAGTGCTTGCTTCTTGCTTTAAAATAGGGGAGACCAAGACCCTTTTACCCAATAGAAATTGGGTGTTGATTCCCAGTGTATTAGGATCCTCAGGGAATGTGAAGAATAGAGGCCTTGCAATGGGAGATCCTTTAGTGTGAGCTTCAAATGACAATGTGTAGATATATGGAAGAAGTCTGTACCTCAGACCTAATTCCTTCCCTGTAGACCTTGTGACTGATTCCCATAAGTAAAGCTCTTGGCGAATTGTTCCCTTGTCGGAGTGATCTCTAGAAAAAGGATAAAAGGAACCTAGTTGAATCCACCTATTGCTAAGCTCTTCAGTTGTGTCTTTTGGAAAGCCACAAATTTCAGCACCTACCATTGGGACTCCAAACAATCCAAACCTCAAGATTGTAGGTATGGAGTACCTGAGATCATTCCATGTTGCAGCATTGTCTCCTATCCAATGCGTGGCATGGGCCCCTGATCCAACAAAGGTAGAACGGGTTAGTATGAATGGCATCTTCTTTAGTGCCAATTTAAATGTTGTGTTTTTTCATGACAACCTCAGGTAGCCCATATAGATTATGAGCATTATACTCCAAGATATCATCATAGTGAACTGCACTAGCAACCATTGTTTTGCTACCCAATGGTTTGTGTATTCCAAAAGTAATTGATTTTGTAAGGGGGATCATCCCATCTGGTGGTGTTTACATTGCTACAAACTAAGGAACAATATGTCTGTGAATATTTTCGTGGACAATCCCCATTCTTTGGAAAGGAACACGTGACCCCACTACAAAAGTTAGAAACTTCATTCATATCAAGCCAAAGGCCATCAAATGCAATTGTATCATGAAACTCAGAAATTTATTTTGTCCAAAATGACCGTGTATTGGGATTTAGAAAATATACTGGGCCAAGCCACACTTGTGCCAAATATGACACACCTCCTTGTTTAACAAAAATGCCATCTTGTATCCCTCTCTGAAAAGTCTTGTATGTTTCATTTAAGCTTATTCCTGCACAATTAAGAAAATGATTTGTATGTTTAGAATATAATAATAAAGCTCAGTTCAGTTCTTAATCCTTTCTTTATGTTCTATTTCTCCAATTCATGACAACAAGGAATGGAACCCTACCTGGATCAATAATGAGAACATATTTATGTCCATTAGCATGGATTCGTTCAACAAACTTTTGCATTTCCTTCTCAGGGAAATTCATAGGATCTAGAGTAAAATCCTTGAAGTCATCCATATAATCAATGTCTGTCCAATTCATTTCTAGAGGAATTTTCACTGCTGCATATCCATCTACAATTGATTCAACGTCCGAAATGTTTTTATATCCATACTTGCATTGGTGAAAGATTGTGCAATCCAATCTGATTATATGTATTAACAAGACTGCAAATACAAAGTCATATTCTGACTCGTTTATTAAATATATTTCAGAAGTTCATGTAAAGAGCTTAAAGGATATGGTAAGGAGAGTAAACAGATCGAGATGTGATCACATGTTTAGACTAACTGCTGCCAAGTCAAAGTATAAAACTAAACTTTGTCATAGATCATCTTATAAACCAGGGATAAAAAATGAAAAGGGTTTTCCTAATTTTTTATTGGAATTGATTTTATAGATGAAAAGAGACTCTGCTCTTCTATTGAAATTTATAACAAAGCATATCATTTCTTGAAAATAAAAAGTAAACAAGGAACATTGCATCATTCGATCATCCAAAGTTTATTCATGTTAACCATTTCTTACCAGCTAATAGATTCATATACGTTTTTACTATATTTTTGTTATTGGTGCCTCCTAAGCATATGTAAGAACTCATATACCCTCCTCAATACGCACTAGATTGGAGCTCTTCAAATTCCTCAATTTGAAGAATCTAATATATTTATTTCAAGAGAAAGTTTACACTTCTTCCCATCTGTTGGTTGAAGCAACATTTGTGTGGCCCTCTTTCGCATATCCTCAGTAGCACAAGGCATATTTAAGAAACCTGATGTGTTGTGCTCTCAAGTCTTTGGAGGAATTTTTCTATATTTCATGCCTTTTTTTCTCAAATTCCTATCATTGTAAAAACAATAATATCTATATGAGCATATATGAGCAGCTTCAGCAACTTTCTAGGGGTTAAAATTTCTTCCTAGCATCCTTTCTACAGTGGTGTTACAAATCATCCAAGGGAGGGTCTAATGAAAAGTGAAACTACCACCTAATATAAGTCGAGCAAAACTTTGACTGAAACACACAATTATATTCACTGAAATGTGTAAGACAATAGAAACACACAATTATATTCACTGAAATGTGAGCTCGTTTCAATGGCAATTTTCCATTGTCTGTCCTAAAATTGTGTCTACCTCTTATATCCCCACTCCATCTCCATGCTGGATTCTTCATTTGTAAACAAAAAATGCAAACCCCCAAAACATAAAGAAATAAAAAGAAAAAAGCCAAGATCACTCTGCCTCTTATATTACCAATAAATCACAAATAAAATAGTTTTCCTTAAGCATGTGTTGCTTTTATTTACAAATAAAACACATAACGCTACAAATAAGTGATGAATGATTTCTTTGTGGCTTCAATTATTTATTATACTGATAAAACAAAGAACATTGTAAATAACTGAAATAGTTTGCTATAAAACAATAGAAGGTTTCTTTAAACCATTATTTATTTAATCTGCTGATAAATTTGACAAAGGCTAATCGTTTGCAGCAAAACCAGAAAAAGAAAAATCCTATTCCATCTTTAGATATATACAATTTACTAATAAATCACGGCAAGAGTTAGCAAACTAAGAAATAGTTGGCACTATATTTAGAGATCAAAGATTTATTAAAATTTTATTGACCTAATTTTACCGAAAATTAAAGGAATGTTTAGTAGATACTTTACCTCGTAAGTTTAAACCTAGTCCAGAGACGATCGTAGTGGAAGCAGGTGATGAGGTCAAAATTCTAGGAGAAGCGAAGCATCATCGTCCTAAGCGACAATAGCAATATTTGTGTAGAGATCCCCTGGTTTTCTATCCTCTCTTAGTAATCATAAATACAACATAAAATAAAATACATAACTTAGCACAAACCCCAAACACAAAAACACAACACACGCAAACCCCAAAACTAAAAAAACACAACACACAGAAACACCAAAACACAGCAGACACAAACAGAAAAGTACACAGCAGATAGGAAATAGAAAATAAGAAGCCTGGAGAAGAATCGATCCCCACAAACCACAATGTTGATGGAATGCAAATAAGAATCCTGGCCAAGAATCAATTTTCCCAAGCTTGGGGAGAATTCCCATATGTGTAAAACCTTCACCAGACTGATTCCCTACCTGACTGATTAATTGTTCTACTCTCGCTGCTTACAATATATAATGGAATGATTTTAGAAAAAAAAAAGACACGATGAACATACCATGAAGAAGGGAGTATAGACTTCCATTTGCCATTTAATCATAAACAGGTAACTTCTCATCTCTTGTATAGTAATAAGCCTTTAAATTAACTCACTAGATTTAAATGCCGCAGCCCTCCCAAGAGTTCCATATGCTATTCTAAATGTCTTCTGCTCGGACCATGCACATCCTTTAATCTCTTCATAGAAACAACAACCTTCCCAAGAGTTCCATATGTTGTTCAAAATCTATTCTGCCTAGATAATGCACATCCTTTAACCCACGACAACAACAACCTTCCCAAGAGTTCCATGTGTTGTTCGAAATCTCTTCTGCCCAGACCATGAACATCCTTTAACCTCTTCACAAAAACACCATCCTTCGCAAGAGTTCCATATGCTGTTTGAAATCTCTTCTTCCCTGACCAAGGATAATTTTAGGGGCGAATTTTAGCCCAGTGAGCTATTTTTCCATGTTTTTCTCCCAAAAAAGATTCACCATTTTGCATTTTTTTAAGCCTTGCTTCACCCAACTTTAATGGGGTAAAAAATTTTCACCCTAAAAATTGCCAAATTATTATATAAATGATATAAAATCCTTGGAAATTAAAATATTTTTTGAAAAATATCGCCAATCATTTTATAGTTGGCATTTTAAGAATTGTTAATATTCGCCTCCTACTTAAAACACTCAAAAAGGAAAATGTGCAACACAGAGACTTTAGGAACAAGCTATCGTGTAGCTCTGTACTCCTGACAGTTACCACTCCTTAATTTGACTCCTTAATTTACCGACAAATGACCAGTTGTACACGAACACATGGCAAAATTCAATTAGTTAAAGAGACGACCAAAATGGTACAATTTTTTTCAAACCTGACTTGGGAGAAAAACACCTGTCGACGTAGGATTTCTTACACGTGGCATTTTATAATTTTTTATACGCGGCGGAATTTTATTGCATAAATGGACGACAATGCTACAGTGGTCTCAAACTAAACTTTCAGAGAGAAAATGCCTTACGCCGTAAATATGCCACTACCAGTCCCATATTTTGACACATTAACAATGCACATCACAAATCAAGCACACTAGAACTAGATCCATGACAAGTACCTGGAGAACCCACTAATTCCGCAACCAGACAGTCAAATCCCACCATGACCACATATCCCAATCAACATAGAACAAATGGACGAAACCTACAACAGTAAAAAATAAAGTCAACAGGGGAAAACCAAATCCAAGGATGATGGTGAAAAACTTACATAACATTGCCACAAAAAATTTACCTACAAAATAATTATAGTCCACAAGCAAACAAACAAAGCTCATGATGACTAGAACAATGCCACAAGTCAAACCCCAACCCTCACCAAACCTTGTGAAATCAAAATCCTAGAAAATAAAAATCCCATGAACACAAAAATAATCTGGTTACCTCTTGTTCCTTTGTGTGAACATAAAAACCGTGCCCCTTTCTTGCACAACAACAACCAAATCCAAGCATGACCATGAAAACTTAGACAACGCTACCATAAAGAAATGAACTTCCATAACTGTGCCAAATTCCAAACCCCAACCTTTGACAAACCCTTAAAAATCCAAACCCCAATAGAAATGTTTTCCATGACAACCCTAATGTTTGTCCAAGTCTCCCAGATCCCTCGAAAAACCATGGAAAATCAAAACCCGACACAAGATATTGTCGTGGAGCCTGTACTTTATGCCCCCCCATAGGAACATAAAAACCCTCTACCTCCATAGACTAGTAATACCACATAAAACCACAATTAGAAATTTAAAACAAACCCAACATAAACAACATTACCATACCTTCCATTCTCCAACCCCTGCATTTAAAAATGCCCATCAATGCAAACAAGATTCTACATTTACTCCATCCACAACACCCATCAAGCATGGAAAGAACCAAAGAATGAAAAAAATGTCAGAACACCCACTTAAACAAGGGAATTAAAACTATCGACCACCAAAATGCATGCATAGAGACAAAATATCTCGGATTGCAACAAAATGCAAAAATGCCCGGATGCAGGATTCAAATTTGAAGCCTTCAGGTCCCATCAAACACCATTTTACATGTCATTGAAGACCGCTGTAAATTTTACCCTGAAAAAAAAAACAATTTCTTAGCAATCCCATCAATAATGAAACCATTAATTGTTGAGTAAAATTGCATAGAAGGGCAACACCAAAATTTTCTTGTTTAATTGTTTACGGTGGGACTCCAAAGACATCGTGTGCAGTATGATTATCGATTGGTTACTGGCCCGTAATTTGTAACAACGTTTCAAGTTTGGCGGGTTGGACCGGAAACGTTACCAAATTTCCCATTATGATTTCCCATTTATGGCTTAAAAGTCATTTAAGACGACCTTAATTAAACTAGAAAATGTATAATCACAAATCACAAAATGTATAAACTAGGTAGTACCCTAGTAGGTTCACGAATCACAAATAATCATGATTCACGTCAATACTTATTAAAGAACTAAGTTAATTTTTTTTTTATTTTAATATTTAACAATTTGTCGAGTTGGCATTCTTATAAGATTTTAAATTGTTTTTAATGCCATTCCTAGGTCATTCGTGAATAGTGGATTCGTGGTCACTAGTCATTGGTAGCCTGGTAGGCAGGGTAATTTTTAGGGGAGAAATTTCGCCAATTGGCTATTTTTTGGGTTTTTTTCAAAATTTTGCCTATATTTACATAAAATATATATTTTTATCGTAATATTCACCAAATTTTACACATTTCAATGTTAATTTTATGTTTCATATTTGATATTCGCCTACCTATCTATAAACATGTTTTTTTCAATCCAAATCAATCGCCTATAATACTATACTTAAGTATAATATTAGAATCCTTACAAAATACCATGCCAGTAGGTTGAAGACTCATGACTCATGCAACTACGCTGCACAAATGCAGGATTAGCGAGTTGCAACAAGATGGAAGTGGTAGCTGGTAGCTTTAATGCCTGAGTTGTTTAATGCCAGATTTCATTAAGGAAGCTAGTTGTCTCAAACGTGCTAGAAGTTGTCCCCTAATTTGACATTTTGGGGAAAAATCCATCATCTGGAAGGCTGAAACTTATGAAATCTTGTGTAGTGAGGCTCCCTTGGCCCATCCTAGGTTTTCTTTTCCAATCCTATGGCTCCCATTTCCCTCACTGTGTTTTATTTGCTGTATCAAGAAAATAATGTGGCTTGGCATATGTTTTTTTGTTAAATATGTTTTGAGAGTCCACCCACTGCCCAACTTTCCAATTTGTAGTTGGCAGCTCAAAAATGCCTCAAATAAACCAATTTGCATCTTGGTTTATTGTTAATAAGTACATTGCGAAGGGAAAGCTTCACCTAAACGTACATCAATTTGATTTAACAATTTTGGGCCAATAAAGCTCATTTCATCAATGAGAATAAATCGGATATGGAGGATTTCTCCTTGAAGGTTTGAAAGGGATTGACCTTGAAGAGGGTAAATTTCAGCAAAGGGAATTCGAAGATCAGAACGTATTGTAAGTGCAAGTATGTTAAAGGCATAAATATCAGTTGGAGCTAGGAGAAGCAACGGGGAGGGATTTTGTCCAGATGCATTTTGGAGGGCAAATTTCAAGCAAGAAATGAGGTAAGATTCCTAGTTCCTGCAGTATCTTGAATGACCATTTTGAGTGGGGTGGGGGTTGTAGTGATTCTAAAGTGGGAAAGCACAATATCAAAGGCTAAGTGTTGTGTGGGAAACAAGGAATTAGGTGAATTGGAAAGCGAAGAGGTTTTTTCGTGTATTTGCATGGACAAGCGATTGAATTCAATGAATGATATGGTTGTTTCATGCAAATGTGTAGGGATATTTTTATATGTCCAATTGTGATTTTTGTCAAAATCACGATTTCCAAGCATTTCAAGGTCATCAATATGCATTTCCTTTCTAGGGAATCTCTGAGAAATAATTTCCCATTCAACCATGGTATGGGTCAAGGGAAAGGGAGTTGGATTAGATGTCAAATCATCAGACGGAGGTGTAGAGGGATATTATGGTATGCATTCAATGTGCCATACAACATACATGTCTTTAATGCGATGTCAATGAGAATTAATTTCAAAACTTGTGGTTCCAATATCACTGGGGAGGGCACAAAAGGGTTTGTATAGAAGAAGATCCTTCCAACAAAATGGTTCAAAAGATGAAGAATCAAAGGGAGGAATGTAAGTGAATTGCGGAAAGACTCGAACAATCTTGCGATGCGAGTTTGGTTTCCATGGATTTTTTTTCCTATGAGGTGAGAAAGATGAACAATGAGCAGCTTCAAGAAGGGTTAGATGTTCAAGGGTAAGGGATCTTTGTATATCTTCAAAAATGAAGGGGGGGTTTGATGGGTGTTAGTTGTGTCATTAAAAACACAACAGAAAACACTTTGGCTTAAATTCAAGGAAAAAAATCAATGACTGCAAAGGACAAGAGGGACTTTTTGGAGCATGTGAAAAGGCTCTTGTGCGATGATGTCTCATTCTGCAACTGTTTGTTCTAAGAATCACCTAATTGGTTGAAGAAGAGGGTCATCAATTGGTGTTGCATGTGCGATTCGAGACAAAATAACATGGTATCTTTATGATTTTGGCTCTACTTTTTATGCATACTTTGAAATGTATTTGAGGATAACGTTCCTAGAAATAACAGGTTGGTAATCAACATTATCCCTCCATATTGAAAGGATTGTTGTTGTGAATATTTATAAGGGAATCATTTCTTGCAAGATTGTAGGTTTTACGTCCATTTGTATCAATGAACAAGGAAGAAGTAGCTTGTAGGTCAAAGGGGAAACCATAACGACATTTAAGAGACATTCCTTTTTTACGAAGGCAAGTTGATTCTGAACATTTTGTGTGTCTTTGAACATAATTTATAAGTTCTGCATGGTCAACCAAGTGGTTTGATGCAAGTATGGATGGTGATCCAAGACTGCATGGATCATTTATAGCAGGTTTATGGAACCCATAGGTGTACAAGTGATTGGAACGAGGGTTCTAGGCTATAACATATGTTTTGAAATAATGTTTTGCAACTTCAAGTGCAAGAACATATTCCCAGTCCATTGTGTCCATATTTGGTGCATCTGCCAACCAAATGAAACCATGAATGTGTGTGGATCCCTTATGTTTCCATTCATACCTACATGGGAAAAAAGGAATAAGTTAGAAAGAAAAATTTTCCACTAACGAACATGAAGAGAAGGATAAGAAGTAAGAGATAGTAAAATACCTGCACTAAGAATCGGTTCTATGAAGGCCTTTTTGAAGTACCTCTTCAAGGAATATTTTGAATCTATTGTGCATTAATTATGATGCAATATGTGTGTTGGATATGGTGCTGTGAATATTCCATTGATAGTGTTGATATGAATTGGTAGGGTGTTAGGTAGGGATCAGAGCATGCAAATCCGACCATTTTATGTCAGTTGCACTAAGGGTGAAGAAGAAGGTTGGTGTACCTTGTTAATTGATCATATTTGTGACTTCAGCTCTGCTTTTGTTCCAATACAAACGTGTCCCAACAATATAGACTCAAACCGCATGACCCTTTCAACGATATTGTCATCAAGTAGGTCTTGCAATTGATTGACAAGCTCAAGTATTGTGGGAGGCAGTGTATATTCAAGGTTGTGTTTGACAAAAATAGGTTGTGTTTAATAAAAAAAGAATCAGTAGCACTTCTTTCCCATTAAAAGTGGCCAAGAATGTCTCCCATGAGGATGGAATACCATCAATAACAATTTGTATGAGATAATTATCATCGACATTTAATCCAATGCTCATGATTTGATCTCTTACTTGAGAAATCTTTGAGAAGAAATAAACCAATGATTCCTCCTTTTCCATATTCAGATTACGAAGGTTGTTCTTCAATGATCTCTTATGACTGGGATCCTTCTTCTCATACAAATTGGTCAAAGTGTTGAACCACTCTTTTGTATTCTTCAATGGAGTAATCACTGCCATCAACTTGTCTTGTACATAATCATAAACAATTCTCTTTGATTTGGATTAATTCTTATTGAAAGCAGTGCACCCAACATTAGTAGTAGGCTCTTCAACAACATTGGATATATATATATATATATATATATCCATCAAGATCATGCTCTTCTGAGATATTCTGAATCCTGGGCTTCCAAGTATTGAATTTTGAAGTTCCTTCAAGTCAGTATTCTGGTCTTACTAAGATTGAAGCCATTATTCCCCAAGTACTATGATTAACTTCTATCACTCAGGATCATCATAGACTCAATATTTATTGTAAAACTTAGCTCATGCATGCCCTGAGCTCTTATAACATATTGAATTTTGATCTTTTATCTTAATTACATAATTACAATAGTACTTGAAATCAATGGACAATCATACACATAAGCATTCACACATTAGAAACAAAATTAACCCTAGGGAAACCCTCTCCAACATGGGCGAGAAAACCCCAACAAATATTCCTCAGTATAATTATAGATAGCAGAGAATTTATTTATGATGAGAAGATTACATATAGTTCCCCTAGTGCAATATCAAAGAGAAATACCAAGCACCCCTGGTGCAATCACAAAGCAAGAGAGAAGAGAGAATGATAAAGTAGTCCAATTGTATGTCCAACACACAATCAATTCTCAATTTTTGGTCCCATGCAAATGATAGTGAATGATTGCATGGGAGAATTTATTCTTCACCTTGATCTCTCAAATCCTTCATAACAACGACATAATGCTTTTCATTATTTGCATATATATTTTCTCTTCTGACTTCAAGATGAACTCGCCTTCCAATTGGATGCTAGACCACTTAGTTAGGATGCTAACTCATGTGTATTCATGAAAGTATCGTAAATCAAGTGTTGTAACTTAAGTGTCGTATTTTATTTTAACTAAAGTGTCATCATGGAAAACACTTTAGTTAACTAGATACTCTTTAGTAACACTTAATTAATTCTTTTAACTAAAGTCCTTCTTGATTATATCACTGAAGTGATCAATTTGAGTTCACCTTTAATTAAACTAAAGTTCTCTTTGATAACATCACTGAAGCTAATAATTCAAGTTCTGTTTTATTTAATTGGAGTCTTTATCATCACTGAAGCAAGAAATTTGAATTCTCTCTATTCTCATTACATAATATCTTTATCTATTGACTTATCTATGTGGCCCACATGTGCCAACTTTAATTAACAATATATCACATAAACTATACTAAAGAGGTTTTACTATCTTCCAAATGGTCATATGCTAAAGTAATTCACTTTAGAGGTGGCCAATCTCTAGATGAGACTTAATCGCTCATCCATCTTGAGGACTATGGTTAATAATACATCACACATCATTCATGATTTGACATGCAAAGAATTACCTCAACATATGAGGTACCGCTTCAACACATGAGGATCTGTCTTGAAACACAAGACATTAGCCTTAACAAACAATATTGTATAGCAATATCACTTTGACATACAAAGTACACTCCTCAAGACATGAGGCTTAATCTTTACACACAAGGCTTAGTCATTATTGAGTCCAACTCAAGAATTTACTCCAAGTTTACTGAGTCCAACTGAGGCTCCCTAAGGAACTACCTCAACACGTGAGGCTCAATCCTAATGCACAAGATTGACTTGGAGAATGACTCATGATATTGTAACTTCAACAATAAAAGTATGCCCCATATGCCTAGAAAAAAATTCCCTAGACATATATAGAATTTATGTGGACCAAATTAAATATCCAGGGGACTTGAAAGTAAAAGAACTTTGTTGAAATTATGAGCTCACTAAAACTATGACCACTATAAAAACTTGTCTCCATATTTCTATTCGCCTAAAATGTCACTATGTGCATAACCTTTGCACCCCCAAGGTAAAGAACTGGTCACATATAGATGAGTATTAGATTCCCTAGGCTAGAGTAAGAATTTTTTTATTAATTTCTTGAGACGATCTTTCAAATCCCCAGGTGCAGGATTCCATAATTTTCCATACTATTGTTCCTTATTGCATGAAAAAATTGGCTCATTTTTATGGCACTGCATCATGATCTAATCGGAAGACCAAGCCTACTACAATTTTCTGGATGTGTGTTTACATGGATGCTTTGTGGTTATTGGCATGCGATTTCCTGCTTGGTTTTTGGCTATGCAATGAGCATCCCCTACCTTTCTATTTTGCCATAGAATGGAATATGGATCTCTTTCTTTTTATCTCAAACCCCTCACACCTCCCTTGTTAACACTTTGCTTGATATGATAGTATTTTTCTATGTGTTTGGAATTATTGGTATTTTTCTATCTTCCATGTTTTCTCTCTACAAATCTCTATGGAGTGGGATGATGCCTCATCCTTATCTTAGTGTATCAATGCATGTGATTATCCTGAGCATGCTCCTTTCAAATACCGAGCTCCATGATTTCCATTAGTTTATGGTTCCATCCCTCATGCCTCTTGCTCATTGATTCCTTAAATTTCCAGTCTATAGGTGTGTCATTGTCTCTTTTATCTCCATCATTTTTATAGATCTTTGTGCATGGTGTTGTCATTTTTTTATCACTTACTCTTGCATGCCACAATTGGTCACCTAACAAATTTTATGCATTTTATTGTTGGGTGGTCATCTGCATTGGGTCGTTGTTTCTTGGGCACAACCATTGCAACAAATGCCTCTCCTAATATGTTGTTGGACATTTATAAATTCTTATAGCCCAAAATGACACAATCTCTTCCTATGACCACTTTCCCGTGATTTTGTCACATGTTGACACTTCCATGACGACACTTCAGAAAAGTCACTGAAAGTCACTAAAAAAACATAACTTGGAGGACCCATATACAGAGTTTTGTAACTCTTTTTTACCTCTTCTCTGCACTGTTTGAAAGGTATCTGAGTCAGCAAAAACGTTTTGGAAGACTCCAAATTCTGAAAATTCCCATAAGTACCCTAAACATGAGCATCTTTGACCTATTTGCAACTTGGCCTACATGGTACCTGCGTGTTTCACCTATGTGTTCATGACTTTCCCTTCATGCTACCCATGAATACCCATAATTACTATTGTATTTGTGACTTTTATGCAATTAAACCTACGAATCCCTTTGTATTCATGACTCTTGTTACTGCCAACCCATGATTATCGCTTTGCATTCATGACAGTTTTCACTGTAACCCACGAATACGTCTTGTACATGTCAAAAATAGATGTTTCTCGAATCTTGGATATTTTGGGTGGTTATACAATTGACTCCTTTGGTTGTAACTACTTTGTCTTCGACCTTATTTCTTAAGGAAGGTATAAATAGAGGTAGAGAGGTCCATGAGAAGGGACTTGAACTTTTGCATTGTTATGCTGGAGGAATTGGGACTTTCATTCCCCCCACCTTCTCCCTAGAAGATATCTCTTTTTGTTGCAGAGATTGGAGGCTGAGTTCCTTGGAGAAGAGAAGTAGCAGAACCATATCAAGGTTTTGTGAGGTGCCTGACGCGGAGAAGTTATCATTGTACTTCTTCCATGTTTAATAAATATGTGATGGTCTTCCTCTTCCAATCAATGTGTCTTGTATGTTGAATCTTTGATTATGATCATATGTTTATGATAATCAGATTAGGTTTTCATATTTCTTTGATTATCATTGCTTTACATTTAGTCATATTGGTTTGAGGAAGGTATAATTCGTTTTGCGGGTCTGTTGGATCAAGAGTAGAAAGAGGAGGATTGAAGGGTTGCTTGGATTGACCTTCATTTGTCAAGGTATGAACCATTCTAATATATGAATATTGTTTATATATACTTTCAGAACTGTATGCATCTCTCTTTCAACCCTAGTATGTTGATGGCCTCTCAAACCCTAACCATAAGAAACTTTCCTCTACAATAGAATTGGTGACTCTTATGGGGAGAACCTTGTCTGTTTGGGGTTTCTATGTCTTTCTTCGAGTCTTTTGTAAGGTTTTAGGTCCTTCTTACAAGTTAGGAACACCTTTTGAGTCTGTTAGGGCACCTTTACTGCCTTCATAGGTTAGTGTTTTACCCTTTTTGTGCTTTCTGCCACCCATTCACAAGTTGTAGATTGAACAATCATGAATCTGTGATGTATTCGCGACTTGCACTACTTGCTACCTGCGTGTCATTCGCTACATGCCTTAAGGAAACTCGTGAGTGCACCTGAAAGTGTGTTTTTTCATTAATTTTAGGGTTTTTTGGGTGATTTGAGGGCTAGCTGTGGGGTCTTCAAGGGTCCTATGCATGTGCATGACTCCTGCGAGGTTTTTTCATCTCTATTAGGTGCTCTTTGTCGATCTTGTAAGTCTCTTTCAAGTCTTTGAACAAGTTTTTGTTGCATACTGAGTAACCTGTGTTTGCAGGTTTAGATTGATTCTTGAGACTTTTTGACAATTGTTTATGTCAGTTTTATTGCTTGGTCTCTTCATGCCAAAGTTGTTGGATTGCTTACCTTTGTGATCCTTCCTTCCAAGAGAGGTTATATCCAACTTTAGGGAAACCTAGGGTTTGTTTGTGGGGTGTACAATAGTTGTCTATTTGCTTTGCTTGCATTAGTTAATAGGTTGTTTTTCCTTTTTCAATTATAAAAGAAAAAGAAAAAGAATGTATGGTTTCTTTCTATGCACATAGATTAGGGTTTTAGTCTAAATTGCATTGCATAATATTGTTCTTGAAAAAATGAAAAATAAGTTGTTCTTTTGTGGCTTTCAAGTTTCTGTTTGAAAAAGAAAGAGACATTTTTTTGTTTTTTGCATTTCATTTCTCTTTGCTTAGTCATATTGTTTCAAAATTGAGTCAAAACATCATTGGTTTCACCTTTGCCACCCCCTTTGAGTAATCAACATCCATTTAAAATAAATGTTTAATATCTAAAATATATTATTAATTGTTTGTTTCTAGGGACGACACACACTAGTCTAGTCTACTGTTTTGGGTTAGGGATATCTTAAATGCCCAAAACTTTAAACTCAAACATAGTGTCCTATCTTTTAGGAAATCCAACTTTGTTGAGAAAGACACTAAAAATATCCCCTCACACAGGAGTCAAGCACGAGGTCGTGTGATACTGAGTTGTTGGAAATACCCCTCCTCTTCTCAGTAGAGTATACACTAGAGTTGTTGCACATTTAGGGAATCACCCAGTACCTCTTCCTGGACCTGTGTGGTGCATGGTACTACTTGAGTTTTAGGCTTAGCTACACTGTCCATGTGCATCAACTGGACTGACAACTATTTCATCGGACTTTCTTTGTGATTTTGGTAGCCTTAGTATCTTGTGTTCTAGTATCTTACACATGTGGCATTGGAAGGATATTTCCAGTGCTCCTAGGGTATACTTGGAAGGTAACCTTGGTTGACAATCTGGGGGAGCGGATTTGTGATTCCAATGCTTTCACCCAGAGAAATATTCATGAGATGCTAAGTAACTACTCCCCTCCCTTCATTGGTTATGTTTGGGCCCTCATCATCCCATAATTTCCTTTGGAAGGAATCTTTGTTTGCCTGGATTGATACTTAGGGTTGTTTTTTCTAGTGGTGTGTTCTTTGTCATGTTGGTTTCTTGTCAACCTTAGACTTTGTCTGTTTGTTTGAAACTATGGAGAACACCCCTATGAATACCAACCAATAGATCCCCATGTTGGGAACTCCTTGTACTATTCCTCTCACAGGGAATGTTGGTGTTCCTTTGATGGCCACCTTGAATCTACCTGGATTCACCCTGAGGATACCAATGTGGTTTTTCTCAAGTCCAAATGTCATGAATGCCCCTAATGCTTATTGGGTAATCTCCTTATATCATGTTAATTAAAAAACCGCTTCCCCTTCACCTGTAGTAGCTTATCCTCCTCCTTCTACCTCATACGGTGAAAGTTACGACACTAGTAACCGAAAATCTAAAAGGAGTAAAATAAGGAAGAACAAGAAGAAGAATCGAAAGAAAGGGGGCACCCATTCAACCTCTGCAGGTCAAGTTGAACCTCACCACCCAACCTATGCAGTTCATGTTGGGGGCACCTATCCAACCTCTATAGGTCATGTTGGATTTAATCTCTCAACCTCTGCCAGTCAAGTTGATCACCAAGCCTCTACAGTTCATGCTGGGGGAACCTATCCAACCTCTATAGGCCATGTTGGATCTAAGCACTCAACCTTTGCAAGTCAAGTTGATGTTCACCATCCAACCTCTACTGATCATGCCGGTGGAACCTTTCCAACATCTGTAGGTCATGTTGGATCCAGTCACTCAGCCTATGCAGTTCATGTTGAGGGAACCCATTCAACCTCTGTAAGTCAAGTTGAACCTCCCCGTCCAACCTCTATAAGCCATGTTGGGGTCAACCACCTAGCCTCTGCAGGTTATGTTGGGGGAACACACTCAACCTATGAGAAGCATGTTGATCCTAACCATTCATCCCTTGTAGGTCATGCTGGTGGAACCCTTCCAACCTTTGCAGGTCATGCTGGACCCATTCTCTCAGCCTGTGCAGGTCATGCTGGACCCAGTCTCTCAGCCTCTGCAGGTTAGCTGGGGGAAATCAGTCCGCCACTGTAAGTCATGTTGACATTGTTGAAAAGACTAACTGTTCAAAACATAAGCCCAAGTTTCCTTGTAATATTTGTGAGGGATACCACCTAAATTACCAATGCCATGCCATCATGGAGGTACAAAGAGTTTGGTTTCAAACTCATCACATTTATTAATATCTTGAATTCTTTGAACAACCAACCTCTCTTAGTCAGGTTGGACATAGTCAACTAGCCTTTGATGGTCATGTTCGGGGTAAACAGTCACCTACTGGTGGTCATGTTGACATCATTGAGAAAAATGGTCGTTCGAAGTGCAAACATAAGTTCCCTTGTAATCTTTGCGAGGGAGCTCATTTTACTCACTAGTGCCCTGCTATCGCAGAGGTGTGAAGAGTGTGGCCTAAGACTCAAGAATATCTTGTTCCTAAAAAACCCAATTTTCTCAACAACCTATTCAACCTTTGGTTGATCAAGTGGCCAAATCAATCTCATCTTTGGCCCATCCCACTCTTCTTTTGGAGAGTGATCCTTATGTGATTGAACCAATGCCATCTATGTTCAATCCCACTCTTCCTTTGGACAGTGACTTTCATGAATTTGTTGAATAGATTCCATCGTCGATCAATACCACTATTATTTTAGAGAGTGAAATGTCTGTTAGTCACAACTTCTTCACTTCCAGTTTGGAACTTATTGAACAAGGGGGAACTGAACTCATTTTAGATGAACCCCCACAAAGACCTCGGATTGCTTCCTTTGATTAGGATAGCCTAGCTGAGTTGTGCCTTAATTCTGATGCACCTTTCCACATAAAGGTCAAAGTTGGACAATACTTGATTGCTCATTGTATTATTGATAAAGGATCTTTGGTTAGTATCTTGTTTTCTCGTGCTTGACGAGGCATGGGATATCCCAGCCTTGTGTCGACTGCTAGTCAATTACTAGATTTTGATAGAAGAACTAGTATAGCCTCGGTATTTCTTGCTAAAAAACCTATTACTTTGGGTGGGAAGACCGTATTAGTTGATTTCATGGTGATAGAGGACCCCTTTCACTTCAATATGCTCCTTGGGCGTGATTATGTTTATGGCATGCAGGATCTGGTGTCAATGTTCTTTCGTGTGATTTAATTTAATCATAGCAAAGAAATTGTCACTATCGATCAATTGTATTTTTTTTATCCATTTCCTGACCAATCTAGAGACCAATATTTTCCTTTATTGATTCCCAGTGTCGCAATAGATAGTACCCTGCCACGACTGAGCTATGTGGCCTCATACCCCTCACATTCAATTTCTACTGAGGAGAAGCCTCTGTTTTCATGTTTACCTTCTCAGGAATCGGTCCCAACAATTTACTAGGTGATCGATCCTATATAAACTGTGGAGCTAGCTCTCCACTTTGTTGATCCAACTAAAAATTTAGACATCTGTACTATCTGCAATGGTCTCCTTCCATCTAATGAAGTCTTCTTTGATTCTTTGATACATTCTGACCTTCTATTGGATGTTGGTTCAATTGTGACTAAGTCTAACCCCAATTTGCTTCATAAGCCTAATATTTCCATTGATCGATCTTCTTGTGTTGATATTTTTGAGTGTATGGACTCTCCCTTTGAGCAGCAAGTCAATGATCCTAATGAGTTTGATTTTTCTTATGAATTTTTCAACTCCTATGATACTTAGTTTGTTCTTACGCTCTATATCCCCTGCTGATTTTTTCTTTCCTTCTAAGGTTGATCTTACTAATTATAAATCCTCGAGCCTTAGCATTATAGAATCTTCTTCAATCGATTCTGCCTTGACTTCCCCTTTTGTAGAAGACAACAAAGTCACATGTGTTTCTGCCAAAGTGACCTGCATTTGATCTTTTCTTCTGAATATGATTACGATGTTGTTGTTTATTGGAGACAAGATTTGTAGTTGGATTCACAATTGTTTACTGATCTCACTTTGTTGTTCAAGTTGTAAATGCATTTGCATGTACCCTGCTCACACTTCTGAGCCTAATGTTGGATTCCATGCTTTCAGCTCGTTGTATATGCCCTCATCTCCGCTCTCATCATCACTCAACCTTGTACCATTTTTCCTTTGAAAATTGACACATTTTTCCTTAAGGAGACATTACCTGAGTGTCTTTATCTGACTCATGTTCCTTCGTTTATGCTTAGGTCTATTCCTTGTGCTTGGAACTAGTTTCGCCTGCCTCTTACACTCATCTCCTCACATTTAGAGCATTCTTTATGTTCTCCTTCGAGCTTGTTAAAAATAGTAAGGAGGCCGCAAGTTGAATTTTTCGGACTCGCTAAAACTTCACAAACAAGATACGGAGCTATCTTTAAGACCTGGTTTAAATCCTTAAAATTGACTAGATTTCTGAGTAAACTTGTTCGTTCAGACTAGTTAAGGTAAATCGAACAATCATCTACATTGGTGGTAGGTTATCTCTTTTATCAGACCATGTAGATTATTTACGACAAAGGAACACTCTTTTTTTTTGGAATTAAGAAGAGTATCTTTAAGCATACGTTTATCTCTTTCCTGGAGCTAAAGGACTAAACTTACGAAAAAGGACCATTTTCAAGCTTAGTTTTCTCTTTTTCGTGCTCTAGACTTAGACATGAAAAATATTTCAAGCGTACTTTATGTTTCTTTCATGCTCACTAAACCTTGGAAGAAAGCATCAAGTTTACTGTTTTATGTACCATTCTTGTACATAAATGGAACTTTCTAAGTGATCTGGATTTCCTTTACACTCATTAAAACTAGAGTGTTTTGCTCGCTTATGAAGGAGCGTCGATCTGGTGATAGTTTAGCCCTTTTTTGGACCTAGATGACTAACTACGAAAAAGACATACCTTATTTCTCTTGAGTTAATAGAGTTCTTCTCTGTATTTTTTTACACTTTTTTCAGACTTAGGAGACTAAGTTTATGAATAAGCACCCCCTTATAGTATTCTTTGGCATTTTCATACTCTAAAAACTATGAAAACATTGTCGAGCATCCACTAATTTGGGCTCATAAAATCCACAAATCAGTACTTTATCAAGCATTGTTCTATTTCTTCTTCGATCTTGTAAACAATATAGAAGGTCGTGAGTGTAGCAGGGATTTCTCCTTGCTACAGGGGCAGGAATGGCTCCCTTTTGTCTATAGGACAGAAGGGTAGGTTCCTGCATGGATAAATGCTGAAAATGAAAACGTAATGTAAATGGACAACAACTAAAATAAGAACAGAAAGAAGAGAGAAACAATGGTGAACCCCTCTGCAAACAAGGGTTAGGGTTCTGCCTCCAATAACCTGCAAACAAATCCTAAGCTACAATAAAACCTGTAAAACAATGTTAAACATAAACCTGCAAATGAAATATTGGTTATAAAGCAAAGAAAAATAAGAAACAAAGAAACAAAACATGAAAGAGAGGCTATACCTTCTCTGGTGGAAATGGGTCACCACGCCCTAGCTTGTGGAAGCACCTCTCTTGGATGGGGGAGCAATGGCTTAATGGAAATGGAGGAGAGGGAGTGTGGGTGGCTTCAGAGGCAAAGGTCTCAAGGCATCCACGGACAACATAACAATATGTAAGGGAGAAGTGTTTTGAGGGTGACCCCCCACCCTCCTTTTATAGATTTTCTTTGGGGTTTTAGGGTTTTAAGCCCTTGGTTAGGGCTTTAGCCCCTTTTTGGGGCTTTTAGCCCCTCCCGCCCTAACTTTAGCTCCTTTTAGGGTTTTAGCCCCTTTTTGGGGGCTTTAGCTCCTAGGAGAGTATTTTGGGCTCCTTTTTGGGGTTTTTAAGCCCTTTTCTTCATCCTTTAGCTATTTTGAGGGTGTGGGGGTCTAATGGAGGGTTGTGAGATGGTGTCCTTGGGTGGTCTAGGCCATGGAGAGCCGAGTGGGAGATTTTTGGGTTAACAGATTGCCCCCTGATGTGTGAGGGCAGGAGCTCAACATATGGCTGACTGGATCTGGTACATAGCTGTGTGGACTCGCTGATTGAGAGTCAGAGTCTCTGTGGTACAAGTATGCTGCATCAATCACAAAGGTATATCGAAGCACTGCTGGGGCTTCTGAACACTGTCTCCAACACAACCCAAAAATCACAAGGGACATAACCAGTTTAGGTCCCTCGAGCAGACTCATTAATGTGCTAGAGTCGGGTGACATCCGGGGTCTTCAACCAAGTACTGTGCAGACCAAACCCTATACGAATCTCAACAGTGTGATGATGGAGTCGGAGTCGAGCACGTGAGAAACAACCATCCAAAGAGGCACTAAGGGCTCCTCTCAAGTGGTCCAAGGAGCTCATCAATTATGTTAATGAAACCAAGATACAGGGACCTCTGGGTCTATCCTATGGAATATGTGTGTTGGCGTCGACAGAGGGAAACCTGCCCCTAGTCAAGGAAATGATGTTTCCTTGACCAGGAGTGTGAGGGAGATAACCAAAAGGTGTGAAGCAATCTACGGACTGAATCACTGAATGGGGAGGGGGGGGGAAGGGAAATATTTGAACAGGGATAGGGAGAATGTGGTAGACTCAAACTTCCTTTGTTCAGAGTATGACGGCAGGGTGGACCAGGCAGCAGATGAAACTGACTCATGGGAATGGGATCATAGCTGTAATACCAGGGATGTCACTGTAGACGGGAAATACTTGGAGGAGGTGGACACTTTTGATATTGATGGAATCCAAGGAAGACACATTGCAGATTACTCTGAACAAAGGCAACCCAAAGGGGGAATGCTGCCAAACTATTTTCTATGGGGTGGTGTCTAGGGACATCGTTATGGTACAATATCATGGATTTTTGGCGAGCCTGAGAAGGTAAATACTCGATGGTGCTTTCAATTTTAGAGAGTCTGAAAGCACGAAGAAGAATCCTGTGGGGGATCTTTTTTGTTGATAGTCTCCTGTGCCCCAAAAAGGATAAAAGTATACATAGGAGAGCTCACCCATCCTGTAGGGGATGAGAGACTTCTTTACTGTTGGTGGTCCAATCAAGCCGGAAAATCTTAAACCTATACTGACTGGACGGTCATTCAGATACTTTTACGAGCATGAATGAAACCAAGTTTGCTTGGCAATATTTTCTTGATGAGACGGCTGGAAAAGAGCTTAACGACAACTGATAGTGAGATTTTTTGTAAGGTGCGGCCCCTTTGCCCGAGAAAGCATAAAAGTATGCAGAGGGGAACAGTCTTGGCTAGAGTGCGCCAAGGAGGTCCTTTTCATTTAATGTTCTACCTGGCCTGCAAAAGGAGGTAAATGAAACAATGTAGATGCCCTTTCCTATAATTTAACAAGCAGGAAAGGAAGCAACTGTGCTCGACTATCTTTTCATTGTTTTAATGAGTAAAAAAAGAGCTTAAACGAAACTCCAATGTGGTCAACCAATTGTGGTGGCACAGGCGGTGCCCCATGTAGGGATGGTGGATAGAGGTCCAAAAGGTCATCTGCGCAATATGGATGGAGTAGAAGGCTCTCAAACATACCAATACATGCGTGGGATAGATCACAGCAGAGGCCCGTGAGTCGATGCAGTAGAGGCACGCAAATCGAGGTGGCTCTCGGACAGAGGTCAGGAGAGCGTGTGTGTGTGTTGTGGTGGATGGACTTGACTACATTCGATGTGAGTGCAAGTCTAGGGGCACTTCTATGCCAAATACATGCAAGAAAAATAAATCATTTTGTGGACAATGGTCGAGAAGTCCGTGTAAGGTGTGGTGAATGGAAAAGACAACAATGTGTTAAAATACAAAAACAAAAACTAAAAATTACATTCCTTAATGGGCAGTGGCCTGAAAACTCGCATGAGTAGTGATCGGGAAGTGTGATATAAGTACATGTCCGTAGACACTCGCATCGTCATGTCATGGCTCGTAAATCGAGGTGACTTGTGGGAAATGGTCCCGAAATTGATTTATTAAACATGAGACAATGGTCTCATCAGGATATGGAAATTTGAGACCGGAGGTGTGAGAGGTGTCTTGAACTGGTTCCAGGTGACTTTGGATTAGTAGCTGATGGTGCTGCCCCTGACTTGTGCTAAAAAATGTTGAAAAATAAGAAAGGGAAAAAACTATGCTATAAGGGACTCATAGTGGTGGTATTAGGCATAGGATCTCTTGAGGTGGAGGCCATTGCGTAGCTTCTTCAAGAGTCAACCATCTAAGTTAGTGAAGAGGTATGCCCCCTTACCGAGACAAAGGTCGTTGGGAAAGGCAGGGTGACAGAATTTGGTCTTTTATGGGAAGAACTGATTCCACATTATGGTTTAAATGGAATGGGGTAAAACCAAAGGTAGTCTTATAGATCTCTCCGTCATCGCATAAGTGGTGCCGGGATAGATTAGGTGGATCTTCCGCAGCCGGTGAGGCGAAAGGGAAACTAGTGCTAGATATCATGAAAATGGTATTGGTTATGGCTTTGGTTGCCTTGCCCCCAGTCTCTGTTGGAGGAAGAGGAGCAAGCCTGGAGACAGGAGGAGTCTTTGATGGACCTGGAGGTAGGTAGAACATCATCTCAATTGGTTGGATATGAGTCAACACATCTTGGGGTCTTAGAGGTAGGGTAGGTGTTTCAAGGTGCCACGCGAGAAATACTAGTGTGAAATCCTGTAGATTGCTAGTTGCCAAGACAGACTTACTCATGATATTGGATGGTAGGAAAAGAAAAAGGAAAAGGAAAAGGAAAAGGATCATGTTGATCAGGAATGAACCCCACTGTTTCCCTGGTAACTGAGGTTTAGGTTGCAACTGAGGTTGTAGTGGTGGCTGGGGAAACAATGGAAGAGAGAGGTCTGATGGACCGTCAGTGATGGTGGAGACAAGAGGGTCTGTAGAAATGGACATCATGTAAATGGACATGGTGTCTAAAGAAGGAGGTGGGGGGTGGAATTCTTCGATCAAAGTGATCTCAGATTCAAGGAACTATTGATGGAGGTCAGCTAGAGCTATTTGAAATTCAGGCAAGTCTTGGCAATGGTGAGAATAATGGCCATACAAGCCGCAAAGGGCGCAAGCATGGTTTGTTCTCAATTCCTTGTTCCTGACTATTGGTGCGATTGGGAGTTCAACCAAGGGGATGTTTTTGTTTGTATCCATGGCATCTAAATGTGCATGGATCATTGGGATTTCAAGGCAACTTTGATTTGGATGGCCCTGTTACTCGCACAAGGTGCAAGGCGAGACTTGTCATGGTTCTGCGGTGGCTTTGGCATTCTTTCCCCTGGCCCTTTTCGGGTGGTGAAGTGCGGGTGCGGGTGCAACGGTTGACTTTTGCGGACTGGGTGGAGGGTGAGACTCAACCGTGATGGGTTTCACCGGGGTTAAAACAATCTGGGGCATTGGCAGTTGAGCTGGTGGATTGAGATACCATATCAAAATTCCCAATGTGAAGTTAGGTAGGCTTAAGGTGGCCATTACCAGCTTGCTCATGACCCTAGGTGGGGGAAATAGGAAGGGAATCATGTGGACTGGTGATGAGCCCAGATAACTCCCTACTGGTTGCATGTAGGGATGCGGTTGTGGTTGCAGTTGCACAAAACGCTGCTGCTGTGGATGATGTGGTGGATACTGTTGGTGTTGCGGCTGCAGAAGGTGTTGGGGTTGGGGTTGGGGCTGTGGCTGCGCTTGTTTTTTGGGTGCAACAGCACTGGATGAGACCATGCACAAGTCTGCAGTCTCATTTTGTGTCAATGGCGATGACACGAAGGGGATTGGAGCCATCATGGTGGGATCGCCAAACAACCCAGGGCCCACATTCAATAATGGGTAGGCTGATGTGTTGTCAACCATAGTGTTGATTGCAGGGATGACATTAGCGTGTGCAGTCATTCCTTGTGGCTCAATGGTGGTGATGGTAGGGATAACGTTGGTAGGTGTTGTTAACCCTTGCGGATCATGATAAGTGAGCTGATTAACCAGCACAATCTTCCCTTTGTGGGGGAACATCATGAGACAGAAGACAATTGATGCAACTGCTCTCATGGCATACATATAACTTCTCCCGAGGAGAAGGTTATATTCCAGTTGAGCATTGATGACCTCTATGTCGATCAACACTATCTTCCCGGCCAATGTGATGGGGACATGGAGGAGGATTCCTTGGGCTTTAATGGGATGTCTATCATAAGCCCGCAGAGTTGTGGAGGACGGTTGCAAAATTGGTGATCCAAGTTTATGCCAAACCAAGGTAGACATAACGCACGTGGATGCCCCCTCATCCACTATGCACCGGTGCACAACCAAATTCTGGATGGACACCGGGATTTGAAAGGCAATGGTCGATGGCATGCGCGGTTCTTCGTTCTCCATGTCGAATGTGATCAACTTGGAGTCAGAGGGGTATACTACCCCAAGGGTGGCTAGTAAGGATTTTCGTTGCATTGGGCATGTTTTAAGTACCTCAAGAGTGGACATGGCGGTTGGAATTTGGGCCAAATCATCCACAATGCTATAGCTGACTGCAGCTCTAGCCGTGGCATTATTGGTAATTCTACGTACGGGGGGGCACAGGAATGGGGGTAATTGAAGAGGTAGGTTGACTGTTTTGGATGTTGATGTCGCTGATGTGTCAGCAAGTTCAATGGTGGTACCGTACTGATTCCGTCTGGTTTGCAAGTTGACCTTTTTAGTCATCATTGCTAGCAGGTGGTGAACACCTGTTTTGGCTATTGGAGGTGCCCCCAGAGCATTGGGATTGGGTTGGGTAGGGGTTGCGGTTTCCACCAATACTTGGACTGGTAGTGGGTTTTGAAGCACCATAGGAGGAGGTCCTTATGGTGTTGGGTTGGGTTGGGCGTGATTTGTAGCATTGTCGGGCTGTTGGGCCTCGTTTTGAATGGCCTGCTTCACACGAGCCGTGAGGGGACACTCGAATGTGTAGTGCCCACAAACATCACAGAGTGTGCATGGGTTGTTCGTGCGCAACGGGGCGTTGGGTCTTGGTGCATTCTATCGTGGGGGGTTTTGGGTTGGCCAGTTTGCTGCGGCATTGTTGGGAGGGTTCGGTTTTTTACCACCTCCCCGCGGTTGGTTATTGCCTTGGTTGTGGGGCCGGTTATTTTGAGCTTACCCTTGTTTATTGTTGGGGGCAGGTTGGTTGGGACGGTTTTGTTGTGCGAACACTTGTCCAACGGGGCGGGTGGAGCAGAGGCGGGGGCTTGAACTGGTTGCACTGGTGGTGTGTAATAGATTTGTGCGGGTGGCGGTGCCAAAAATGTGGGAATTTACCCCACATACTACTGTGTTTCCCATGCCATGGCCTGAGCCTGTTGCCGTAGCGCAGGTTGTGCATAGGAAGTTGTTGCTGCGGACTGGGACATCATTCTAGCATATTCTGGGGCTTGGTTTTGGTAAGCAACATTAGCAGTGATGCTTGGTTGTGGTGTAATGACAGGTGGTTTCGGTCGAGGCTATGGCTGTTGGGAGACCAATCCTATGATGCTGTCTACAGCATGGGATGCCCCGGGTGCATCATAGTATGAGGTACTCGGACGGGGGGCGTCTAGAATGATGATGTACATATATCCAAACTAAGCATAGATAAGGTCAAACTGTTGGGCCTTTAGTATGGCCTCTTCTTTAGATTGGGGATGTTTGGATGCGACGTCCTTTGCTATGGGTGAGAGCAAGGTCTTAAGGAACTAATCCAAGAAGATCCTGTAGTCAAGTTGGATTTTACATAAGCTACGATGTCGCCACCACTCATGGATATGGTCAGTTATATGACTAGCAGTGCTTTGATGGCATGATAGTAGGATCTCCACCCCTTCATCATATCTTACAGGGAGTTGGAAATACTGTAGGAACATGAAGTCTAGGGAGTTGAACTCCAGGTACTTGGCTTGTGGCAGCTCAATGTACCATTTGGCCGCAACACCTGTAAGTGTGCATTGGAATAGCCTCAGCCAGATGGAGTCGTCTACGATGCTGTTGGATGAGCACCATAGATGAAATGTCATTATGTGGTTTTGGGGACATTCCCCTGCTTTGCCTTCAAACTTGGGGATGTCTCATGGCAGCTTAGTTGGCATTGGAGGCCAAAAAGCTTGATGGCAGATGGGGTCATTTGTTAATCTATCCAAATCAGGCAAGTTAAGAGGAGCCATGAAGGGCAGATTTGACCCCAAGTTGATGTGGGATGGGGCTACGATGGTGGTGGGGTTTACAGGTGCATAATGCATCTGCACGGCTGGGGGTGCTTGCGGTGGCACCATTGCGGATGGGCCAATGCCCCCAAGTGTTGTGGGAGGGATAGTGTGGGTGGAAGGGATGTTGCTCCCATGCATGATAGTAGGGGCAATGTAAGTGGATGGTCCACTACCCCCCTGTGTGATAGGAGGGGCAGTGTGTGTGGAGGGGCCATTGCCCCCGTGTGTTGCAAGTGGGCCAGCTTGGCTGGTCACTATGGGTGGTGGCAGCTGACTAATGATAGTCTGCATGACTGTGCTTGGGCCACATGCCAAGTTGTGGGTGATAGGTTGTGGTGTGGACATGGGTCCACTTGCTAAGGTTAGGCCAAAAAATGGATCCGAGTTGGCACCAGCCATGGGCCTTGATGGTGTAGTATGGAGGTCTGGTTCAGACTGATATGGGTTTGAATCAGAATCAGAGGCTGTGTGTCCTTCTGATGGTGTGGGAGATCACTGAGAACATTTTTGACAATGTGGATTGAGTGTTCCAAATTCTAGTGGTTCGCCTCTTAGGCGTGAGGAAGAGCATGAGGGATCAATTGTGTTAGATTTTATCAAGATGATAGGAATGATATATGGACCCCGGTTTCAGTGGCTTCCTATTGTCTGCAGGTGGTCACTCAACCACCAAGACTGCCAAAAGACAGTGCTTGTCTTGTTCCTCAGAAGTGCTTCCACTCAATCGGAAGTGGTCGTTGCTCGTTTTGCTTGTCAATTCCTCTCAACGGCCAGCTACTTTGGGGTTCCTATGGTACTCCTCACAATGAGTTTTTGGGCAAAGCCCAAGTACTTCCCATAGTTGAAGCAGTCAAGGACTTATGTCGTCAAAGACTGCAGAGTTGTTTGTACTTAGTCTAAATTGGTAAATTTTAAGGCTCACTCAGCGTCATGAACTGAGTTGGGTTGATTAGCTGGTATGGTGTATTTGTTTGTTTGTTTTTCTGGTATTTGGTTGCTGCAAATGGTTTATGAATTCATGATGGTAGATTTCATGTCATTGTGTTTATGTATGCAAGCATTAAATAATCAGAAATTGTGAACAAATACAGTTATTAACCCTGAATGTTTAATGGCCTAACTAGATGACTACCTCGCACTGATATTCCTCTTCAACCAAGAGAAGGTGTTGGGCTCTCAACAAAATGGGACTAAGCCCATCTGTAAATCCTCAGGTCACCTCCTATATGCAAGGTTGGTCAATAGGGAGGATTCTTAGTGCCGTGAGAAGCCCTCCTTCTCTACCCCCTCTACCTTCCAGGTCATCCGGTTTTAATGGTTTGGAACAATATTAGTGGAGTGCCTAGATCTATACGAGCTTGCCATTCGTCGTATCCCAGAATACCCCAGAGGGTGATGTCTGGGTAGAGGAGGAAGGGTAAGCAAGATAGTTAGTTTTAGGTTGGTTTTAGTTAAGCTACATTCATTTGATTAAGCCATTACCATTTAGTTGGAATCTACACATTGTTTGTAAAATAAATTGCGGAAAACAGAAACAGAAAGTGAAATTGACTTGTAGTGCTGGACAGAGGTGGCTGAGCCACACTGACAGTCCCTATAAAACTGAAATTTAACCTCTATTAAACTTAAATTGAAGTTCTGTTTGACAGGCCACACATTTCTAATCAAATCTGGTGAGAGGGCCGCAAGATTTTTTTAGAAACAGGCGAGGGGGTCGCACAGAATGCAGAGACAGCCGCGGACTATGTTTCTGAGTGAAGTCGCACTTATCAGGGGATTAAGTGTTCCCTGGGCATGCCTGTTTGGCCATTAAGTGCGTCCTCACCTCACTTTCAGGCCTGATAAGAGCGACCTGCCCTAGATTTGGGGTTTTTTGAGATCCAGAGTTAGATCCAGCCGACAGTAAATTGTACTGTGGCCAAACTGACTCGATTTTTCCTAGCAGAGGCTTCGGCAGTACTGATAACTGAAAATAAACTGGATTTAAATTGGATTTAATGTGAAATTTGAAAAACTAGGGAAAAACTTAAAAAACATGAAAAATTTTAAAATTTTGGCCGAGGGATCCTGTGGGATCTACCTGGTATGTTCACCAGTTCTGTAGCAGGGATTTCTCCTTGCTACAGGGGTAGGAATGGCTCCCTTCTGTCTATAGGATAGAAGCGTAGGTTCCTACAATGATAAATGCTGAAAATGAAAACGTAATGTAAATGGAAAACAACTAAACTAAGAACATAAAGAAGAGAGAAGCAATGGTGAACCCATCTGCAAACAAGGGTTAGGGTTCTGCCTCCAATAACCTGCAAACAAATACTAAGCTACAATAAACCCTGCAAAACAATGTTAAACATAAACCTGCAAATGAAATATTGGTTAGAAAGCAAAGAAACAAAACATGAAAGACAAGCTATACCTTCTCTGGTGGAAATGGGCCACCATGCCCTAGCTTGTGGAAGCACCTCTCTTGGATGGGGGAGAAATGGATCAATGGAAATGGAGGAGAGGGAGTGTGGGTGGCTTGAGAGGCAAAGGTCTCAAGGCACCCATAGGTAGCATAACAGTATGCAAGGGAGAAGTGTTTTGAGAGTGACCCCCCACCCTCCTTTTATAGCTTTTCTTTGGGGTTTTAGGGTTTTAAGCCCTTGGTCAGGGCTTTAGTCCCTTCCACCCCAACTTTAGCTCCTTTTAGGGTTTTAGCCCCCTTTTGGGGGCTTTATCTCCTAGGAGACTATTTTGGGATCCTTTTTGGGGTTTGTAAACCCCTTTCTTCGTCCTTTAGCTATTTTGAGGGTGTGGGGGTCTAATGGAGGGTCGTGAGATGGTGTCCTTAGGTGGTGTAGGCCATGGAGAGCTGAGTGGGAGATTTTTGGGTTAACAGTGAGTTTTCTTTCATGGACTCATTAAACCTTTACAAAAGAGAGGGAAGGGAAGTTCATTCACATGTTTCTTACATCATGGAAGCAAGTCTTGTCTCCTTGATAAAAGCAACAGTCTTGAGTCTGCCAACAGTTTGGTCTTATTATTTTGAACTTATCCTGATTCAGAGTTTCTTACTCCTCCAATTGGCTTCCTTTCCAATTATATGGGGAATTTTTCAATGTCTCCTACATTACAGATTTATGTTGTTGGGCCCTTTGTGTTAAAAGTTTCCTAAGTCACTCTTGTGTTGTGTTCACTGTTCAAGGATAAACCTTTGTTGGCCATTCTACAGTTTCCTTGACCTTTTGTGTCGGTAATTCCTTGGTATCAGTTCCATGGCATTCATTTCTTTGGCAATCCTTGCTCCAAAAAATTTGTTCCAGATCCAATTATCCTTTGACTTACCTTGTGTTGGATGATGAAGGATGCCTTAATGCCTTCCTTCCAATGGATCTATTCCTATCGATGTCAACACATATTTCTCTGGGAATGATATTTAGAGTTTATGATAATACCTTAGGGATTGCAGTCATCAGTGTCAATTTCCCTCACTATTAGGTAGTGGGAATACCTTATTGTCTCCTACTTGATGGAGTCTTCAAGCGTTTGACTTCAAGTCCTTGTATTCACACTTGTTAGAATGTACTAGGTACCTTGGGGACCATTTTCATTAATGGTGGTTTCCCTCTTGTTTGTTAATAGTTCTCATCATTAACTAGTAATCAAATGGTTTCCTCCATGTTTGACTTTAGCTCCTTTATTCACATGGTTAGGATTCGTACCTTTTGGGCAGTTTGGATTGAAGACCTTGGGCTGACAGTAGCATCGTCATCTTTTGATATTGCACGAGTTGCGCAAGACCTTGTCACACTTCATTTGACATTTGTTGAGACACATATCCACCTTATATTCATGTGACTATAATCGATAATTGAGCATGGATCCACCTTATTCACTTGTGGCCATGACTCCTTTAGATTTTATATGGTTCCTTTTTGCATATTGAGCGACCATGATAGTTACATTAGTTATACATATGTTGGATATGTCGGCATATTTATGGAAACGATTTGTATATGGACCTGTATGTTCCATAGATCAGTTTTGGCTGACATTTATCTCTCTTTCAGGTACCTCTGTTCGAGCCTTTCGATCTTGGATTCTCTTCTCTCTGTAGACTTAGTTATTTCATTTATAATGTATTTCGGCTATGATCTTCCCCTATAACCCCATACATTAGGAAGCATCTGTTATAGCCAAAAATGGCACACTCTCTTTTTGTGACCACCTTCCCGTGATTTTGTCACATGTCGACACTTCCATGATGACACTTCAGAAAATTCACTGGAAAACACCTAACTTGGAGGGGACATATCCGGAGTTTTGTAACTCTGTTTGACCTCTTCTTTGCACAATTTGAAAAGTATCTAAGTTAGAAAAAATTTCTAGAAGACTCCAAAGTTTGAAAATTCCCAGAAGTACCGAAATATGAGCATATTTGACCTATTCGTGACTTGGCCTACATGGTACCCATGTGTTTCACCTATGTACTCGTGACTTTCCCTCCATGCTACCCACGAATACCTCGAATTATTATTTTATTCACGAATTTTATGCAAGTAAACCTGTGAATCCATTTGTGCTCATCAATCACTCAGTAAGGCTCCTTATGGGCATGATTCCATAAGGAGTAAGGGGAAACCAGCAGGCTCACATGTATCCAAGGATACACAAAACTCATCCAAGTCAATACAGTTGGGTTTATCAGGCTAACAGGGAGCTGGAAAGGTTGGCTGCTAAGCTATTAAGCCCAATCCAAGAGCTATGGACACCTACACCAGAACTAGCTTGACTTCTAAGACATCCACACACACCCAACACAAGGAATCATCCCCTTCTTTGTTATGTAGTCCCTCGGTCCATGCCTTCCCTTCTAGTGCTATTCAGGGGGTGTAGAGAAGAATTCATCCCTCTAGATCTGTCTATGAGGCTCCTACACACACTAGGTTTATCAAGCAGGCTTAGACCCCATTTCCAATCCAAAAATAGTTCAACCAAAATAGCAGAGGCATACACAACAATTTCCAAATCTGGGATTGATGAAAATCAAGTTGGGAGCCAAAAATAAATTTGCAGATGGGTAAAACAACCCCCTTAGCAGAAATTCAAATTCCAAATTCGTTAATGGCCCTAACCTGGCCAAAACGAACTCAATCGACACCCAAAATTCATGGATCGATTCCCCCTATTGGTTGTGCAACTCTGAAACATGAAATTCCCCAACCGTGGAGATGTGGAAACAACACAAAAATTCCCAGGAGTGATCCCAACCACTGATCATTAACAAAAACGCTTCCCAGCCCTAGGAAAAAATGAAGAACACAGCAGAGAACATGAATCTTGAATGCCAAGAGCTCCAAAATCATGGGGAAAACCAAAGACGTGAATGGTTTCACACACAAGGAGTTCATAATGCTTGAGAGAGCTCACATGAAGGAAAAATGATGGTGAAAACATCAAAACATGAAAGCATGGTAGAATGGCATACGTTTTTGGGTTTTTACTTGCCCAAGGAGTCAAAATGCATTTCTCAAGAACTGATGGCTTCTCCAATTCGAATTTGGGATGTCATACCTTGCCCATCCCATGCAATAACCAACCCAACCAATTTCTAGCAGTAATAAATGATTGAGTGAATAAGACAAGTAAGGTAGTTGACAGTTTGATGGGTTCTCCCTTTGACATTTGGCTTTTCCCCATTGGCCCCAAAGGTTAAATATTCCCCCCCTTATCCTTAGGAAATCATGCCCCCATCTCATTATTTGTTGCATTGACATAGCTGGTTGTGGGTTTTTAATTAAATTGCATATTTACATGATGTTCAAAATTATAATGTGTCGGCTGGCACAAAATACCATCATCAACGATTTTTAATCGTTGAAACATAAAACGCTAAATCGATGGTGGGGATTTTGCCTTTAGCTGCACATCATGATTAATTGCAATATATACATCATATACATTTAATACAAACGGGGACAAAACCGGGGTGTTACACCTGAGCATAGGCTTTGATACCATGTTAAATTTCATGAAGCATGGATCTTTGGGCCTAAATGAAAGCAATCTAAAAAGAAGGATGTAGTAGAATTAAAAATTCAATGTAAATTGATCAATCAATTCATGACAGAAATTTCATACACATCGGACAAGAATTGGTCAAAATATCATTACAATGATTATCATTACTGTTACTGGAATACAATAGACATACATTAGGAAGAATTTGAATGCTTCTGGGAGGATTCGAATTCACCTACTCAAGTTGACTCATGCGCTAACTCAGTGTGAGAAAAATAAACACCACAGCTCACTAGTGTAACTTTGGCTAACCAAATTAGTCTACAATTAGTTAACCGATGAGGGTAGGTTAACAAAGGCACCCACACTCCCTTGAATCATGCAAATTGACACTAAGCTAATTGATTGTGATCTAACTAATGGCGACTGAAGCATAAATTAACATAACTGATTACCTACCAATGTCCACTGAAGGAGACTATTGGTGGTGCTTAGAGTGGGTTCCTAAATTATAGGGATTGGTCCCTCATGAACCTAAACTCATGCATAAAGGTGTAGTAAGTTGTAGGTGGCTCCTAGGTGTTTCCCCCATACATTTGTGAAGTGATGATGACCTCTTGTTCTATTCAAATAGACCAAATATACTGTGTGGGAAAAGGGAGGATTAATTAATACTAGCAATTGTAAAACACATTTATATAAATATATTTCAAATTTTAGATTCAAATTCCATTGAATTCAAACCTAAGCAATTTCAAACTCCAAACATTTGAATATCTAGAAAACAATTTCATAATATTTTGATATAAAATATCAAATTCCATGTATTTGAATACATGAGCAATTGCTATAACTTCCAAATTATTTAGGCTTCATACTCTTATCACTAAGCATACATTTATGGCTTTCCATCTCCACATTTATGGATTCGTAGTATTATCATTGAACTTATACTACTACATACCACAACATTTTTGGCTTCATACACAAGTAAATATAAATAGTCTTAAGTAACACAATTGGAGTTCATAAAGTGCAAACGATATTATCCTCAAACTTGCTTATCAATACTATGATTTAGAAATTATTACTAAAGTAAATTGTATTTTAATACTAATCGTTATTTTCCCAGATGGGGTGCTAGTTGGAGACACAAGCGACATTAATGGTGACGAGACAGAGGGGAAAGGGTGTCAAACTATCACAGGTGCCACTAACCCATGACATTAATGCTCTACCTCATCCCGAGAATAGATGTGACCAGATCACTCGAGCATCTTTACTCCCTCATCATACATGACATGGGAATTTTAACGACCGAGACTCATGCCTGCATATCCATTCCTTCTCCACTCCTAATGCTCGACTTCCTTGGGCGTTGTGAAAGTTTTCCTTCCATTTTATGTTGGAAAAAAAAAACTCTATGGTGAGTGCGGTGAAAATTGTTGGTTGTATGGATCATTATAGTCATCAGGGAAGGAATGATGGGAGGAATACCACTCCCAATCAGGGATAAGCTGACACAAGTCAACTGGGCAACTGGAGAGGAGAACAAACTCCCTCCTCGTCCTACACAATGACCTCATTGCAGCAAAAGAAGAATGCTAAGCAAGTGTCTTCGAACTCCAGGATAAGGTTCAGGCTATTCTAGATTGGTGTGTGGAGGTTGCAATTGTTTACCATCTTCCCTCACCTATGATCACGACCATAGTTGAGGATGGCACCATTCACGAGATATTTGAAGACGTTTCCGAAGGAAATGTTGTTGTTACTGTCAAGGAGTTAGATATTAACGTTAATAGGGAGGAACAAACTGTGAAGGAAGAGAAGGTTCAAGGAAACAACACCTATTGTGAAGCTGGCACTAGTAGCGCCACGCAGGACCAAGGGGAAAAATTCAATGCTGAGGCCAAGCCCAATGTGCCCACACCGCAGTCATGCACCAACATAAATGTCAAGTAGACTTTTTACAATTTTCTGTTAATGTCTTTTTCTAGGTTGTGTCTAGTTAGGTTTTTACTAGAGAGTTGATAGTCTTTTCTTAGCCTCTCTATTTTTAGTTTTGATATTCAACGAACAATATCATAGACATGGTGGAATGACTCTGATTATGGGATGTTTTATCCTACGAAGAGGTCCGCAAAGCTCTGCTTTGGGTTGTTTTCCCGCTATGGGAGGTCCCATGACTTTGTATTTTTATATATTTTCCTCTGTATTTTAATATGAATTATAACTTATAAAAAAAATACTAATTGTTGTTTTCATGTTCTCGTAGTATCTTCACAAACTATTCACTTTTCCCAAACCATTCAGGAGGAGGCGGTGTCATTAAGAGCCAAAAACAAATTTTTATGACCTTTAATTTTAACAACGAAAATGTCAAACGATATAATAGAATACTAGCAAGCCATATTTAATAATAATATGGCTTATATATATCTATCGACAAATATATCAACCACTTTTAAAAGTGTAGTCATTGTTGATATAATTAATATGTGTATGTTGTATAACAATAAGTTATGTCCTCTTCGTTACCAATGTATACTCTATTACAAATTGTTTGAGATGATTATTCAAATGGAAATAATAATTATAGGTTTATAACAAGATTATGGTTAGGAAGTTAAATGAATAATAACTAATAAACATGTTGATTGATCTATTTCATAGCTCCTAGGGTAGTGATAATATTATACATCTTAATTTTTGCTAAGATTTTTTTTTAAAATGTAAAATAAATAATTTTCATAAGAATTAAAAAAAATTAAAGAAATTAAATCACTATAAAGATCTGTATTGGTATACTTATTAAAGGTAAATATCGGGGAAGACTTTCCCTCTCGTACTACGAGTCGTTTGTATTCCAAAGGATGAACCGTAAGTATATAACTAATCCATGTTTAACTCGCTAATGTGACCATTAGAATGCAGATTAAAGCAAGTAGAAAATAAAATAATTATTTATTTTATATATATCTTTCCCCTTGTCATGATGAATGCACGATAAATTTTGAAATTCATTTAGTAGGAGATGCAATAACGAAGGTGAACTAACCTTGCATCTTTTGTGTGATAGGGAGTAAATGAGGGGTGTAAAGTTCCTTCCAAAAAAAACCTATGGATGGACGAGGATTACGCTCGAACTAGAGTGACTAGTTGGTCATCTAAAACAAGATAAGTACCATTTTTGGGTTTTGAGTATAAACATGATTCTTATAAAGATAAATTTGGTTAACACTATAAAAAAGGGCCTTAGAATTCTGTTAAATGCATTACAATATAGTGTTGTGGACTACTAGATAGTATATTATCATTTGGGAATTCGAGCGGAATAATTTAGATGTCAATTAAACTAATACAAGGCAAACCCTAAGAAGAAGGATCTAAATGTTAGACCATGACAAACTTTGTAAAAATATTAAAGAGGACAACCATTCTTCATTAGTCATATGACCTATCTATTGTATCCCAAGTACCCGCATGAGAACCCATGACAATTTTAAGGTGTCATATTAAAGGGAAACTATGTGGCATTAGAAAAATGCATTTTGTCATAATACATGTTTATTACATTAGTAGGAAAATCATGGTGTTAATGATGTATATTTACTAGAGACATTAAACATGTATGGAGATAAGCGACAACCACTCTGGCAGCCGCTCTATGCATTCGAGCGGCGATGAGGATACTGTTGGTGTTAGTGGGGAGGTTCCCCACGAGAGAGGTACATTAAATGCATATATATATTTCTTTCAGTTATCAGTACCTTTAATTTATATTGATTTAAAATTCACCTACAGTTGATGTATGTATTTTGACTGACTTTTTTGTTTTCATTTAATTTTCAGGTGCTACACAACATGGCCTCGACCCTCCCAAGGAAGCACCATGGGAGGATGATATCACACGTATCACACTACAGCACATTACCAGTTAGTGTGAGTATTTGCAGGTTATCTGCTCCCATCCATACCAATCTCCCGCATCACTTTTGATGTGGATGATGTTAGAGATAGTAGACAATTTAATGAAGGTCTACAGGTCCATTGGACCATTGAGTTCTCTTTGGGCCTCTACATGTCAGATAAGAAGGGTCACAATGGTGGGTCCTGATAAGTGGGCCGCAGTGAGAGATGCAACAACTAACCATGATGTGAAGGGAACATTATTTGATATCCCTCCTGACTGCGACTCTGGTCAACCGCTTAGACTCGAGGAGTTTAAGCTAGAGGCTACAACACTATATGTATATGACAAGTTCAATGGAGTGTGGGTCATGTTTCCCCACCATGACTAGGCCCCACTATACTTTGCAAAACATATATATGCAGAGTTTATCTTGAATATGCACCCAGATTACACTAGCACGCCCTTGAACTTCTATGGTGCTGGTGGGGGATGCAGTCATGCGCGTCTTGGGGCTAGGAGAGACCTTGGAGCTCAATAAGAACTAGAGCCTTTCGTAGGTTTCCCTTCCAAGACCATGCTTAGGAAAAATGATGTAGCTGAGTCATATCAGCTAGCGACTAAGGAGCGTAGTGCATTGGCAAAGGAGACATGCACGACATTGCATAGAACCACGATGATTGTGTAGGTAGAGAGACATAGAACACCCATTACACCTGAAAATCCTTATTTACAGTGTGTGGTCAATGATGTTCTCAACATTCTTGATCACAACACAGTGCTCCAGTATATTGTGATGGCCCATGATCGATATTTTCGACTGCATCATAGATGTAGGCCTTGACCAATGGGACAGGTATATCTTTATTGTCATCATTTGATTGTATTCATTTGACTGTGATGATTGTAATGTATCCTCAAATGAATCATTTTTTAAACTAGTGTTAGACCTCCATGCAGGAGCCTGGTTTCATGGAGGTCCTGTTTGGTAGTGATGAATCTGTTCGAGGTCCCGCTGCAGTTTTGTCCGCTCATGTCGATGAGGTATGTGTAAACTGTCATCCTAAATTTGAATTTCTTAATGAGTCAATTGTTGAACATGTAATATTTTGGTTTGTTCTAACTTTTGTCATTTATCTTTGTTGAATATTGTATAGGATAGAGGCAAGGGAATTGCACATGATTCTACATAGCCGCTCGAGTCCTACTCATGACACGCCAATTGATGAGGTACTAGTTATTTATGTTTGAATTGTTTGCATATTTATGATTAGATTATAATTTACATGTTCAAATTGCAATTCTCAAGTTCAAATTGTAATTCAATATTATAACTATTTTCATGTCATGGAACAGACACAAACACAGGCAGCTACAGATGAGGGAGTTGAAGCAGTCGTGATGTTTATGGATGAGTGGGTTGCTACTCATCAGCCAGGTCCTCATGAAGGCTCGTCTCAGTAGATATCCAGCCCCCCAAACATGACACTCAACTCGAGCAAGGTGAGTTCATAGATATGCATTTCATGTATATATTTAATTTTTTGTCACATTCTACATGTAATTTAAATATGTGGTATGTAACTGACTTGCAGAGTTCACGTTTTTAACTTCTGCATTTCTTAGACCAGGGAAATTTTCTTTATGATGTGCATGAGAAAGTCCAAGGGCATAGTGAAGCTAGTGGTAGTGTCCAAGATGGTCGATCTCTCGATCAATGGCGTAGGAGTGATTTATAGACTATTATTTGTGGGTGTTATTATTTTGGACTTTATTATTTTGTACTTTATGATTATC
>LPNX010208356.1:111519-125208 GCA_001517045.1 Pseudotsuga menziesii
GATATTTCAGAAGAAATTTTGATTTGCTACATTTGAAAAGCATGTCAACTATGTCAATGTATCAAAAGTGGCATGTATAACTTTCATTAATCTGGCCAATGGGTTATAGGAATGCATGTCTCCATAATACGATCATGGTGAGCTACTGACATCTTCCATATTTTTGGTTCACCCCTCTTCACCTTGATTTCAATGAGATGTATCCGAGCTGCCACCACCAAATGACTCTACTGACAAGATATATATTCAGGCATGAAATCTCTGTAAGTAATATAGTCAACTTTTCTTCTCACTTTTTTCAAAAAATTGGCCGATCACAACTAGGTCACCAACTTGGTATGTGAACTCTCCATCGACATAGGGTCACATGAACCTGCTTTTGATTTGTGTACACCGAATTAAAAAGTATGCCACATGCTCGTCATTTCCCGGTAGTGCAATTACAACAAATACATCACCTACATCAATATTTTCAAATATTAAACAAATATTAAATATATATATGCATGTGTACAAGACTAGAGGTTTAAACATTCAATCAAGTATCATGTACCTTGCTTAACCAAATCAGAAACCCAATCATTATCTAGTGAAACCACTGCCTCGTCAATGTGCATCACTTGCCATGTTGAATTGGATGCGGACCCTTTGGATTAAGAGGGACATATTTCTATTGTTTGACATATGCATCGTTCACGCAATGATCAACCCCCAGTCCATTGGCGTCAATGTAGAACTCACAGAAACACGCATACTTCCTCGTTTCAATGGAAAATATGTCGCCCATGTCTTTACTATGAACTGAATGTAGTTCTCTCGTACCAGGTATGGTCTCGCAATACCATGACATGGATCTATTCACATCACCAAGGGAAACATCCCAAAAAAAACCTGTAGTGAATAAAAACATCATATATATATATATATATAATACAAACACATTTATTAAATTCCAATTAAGTTGTCATTCCTAGCTACGCATCGGGCTTGTTTTTTCATGACCTTGGTGACCCAAATTTTGTGTGCACCAATCAACTACCTCTGCTGAGAACTTGAGTCGAGATGCACTATGACTCATTTGGTACCTCCAAAGTGCTCATTTCATGCATGCACCTGCACCATCATGTTCACCCTTTCCATGCCTAGTTTAAAAAAATCTTCAGATGTGTCAAATACCCGTCTCTTTGTGAAGACGACTCAACCAATAAAAGGAGAATGCTGATTTGAACTGCCCCGCACACCCATTTGACCAAATCTAGTGTTCTGTAAATGACCCATTCTTTTTGAATGAATCATAAATCAAAACAAAACAATGTTGAACAAACGTGTCATGCTCACGATCATCACTGACATAAAATGGTATTCCTTGATCACATCGCATGACTGAGAAGTGATATCCCTACCATCAATGCTCTCCTATGCATGTCTATACAATATATGTATGAAGATAGACACCTGGTCGGAGTGATAGTACTGACTTTGTATCTCTCTCTAAGGAGAAAATGTGTAATTATCAGCAAAGTCTACCACCGATAGGATTGTGCCTGGCTCAAAACCCTCATGAGAATGCTTAAATTATAAATCTTTCCACCTAGAACTATGGGAGTGTTTAATGTATTTGTAAATATGACTTTGAAACTTGTCCATGAAGTCTGAAATAGGAATACCATCCTCGAGCAAGTCAACCCTCTTAGATGGAACATGTGAAGAAGATGATGGAGTCATGGAGACATACTCATATCTCTTCCACTTAACTGTGATATCTAAAAATCCAGGGTGTGTTGGATCGATAGGAAACTTCCTATGGAACAATGTCAAATCACCACATTCATGGCATCTTCTCCCACCTACACACCTTTTAATGAAAAAAAATTTCAGGATTCCTATTGCACAGTATCATAGATATAAAATCCCGCACTATGTGAGGAGCTAGTTCACCATCCCAATGTTTTTCGCAAAAATTCACAAATGTGTCATAGTATAACTGGAATTCAACATGGTATCGACAACAACAAGTGTCCTGAATCGAATTCGGCCTAATCTAGCACGGTTTCAACTTACTGAACATGGTAAATGAGATCTGGACACCAGGATTTGATTCTTCCAATTCCTCGAACAAAGCAACTCTTGTCATCTCCATAACATGCTTGCAATGATCCTTATAATTACCTCTGCCAGAGCGTTGTCGCAAGACATTTTTTTGATCTAGTATAGCACAAGAATGATTGTCCCAATACTCTATCACCTTCTCCCTAATTCCCTCTTCCATCCTGTCTTTATATGTTTCTCTGCATATAAGAGCCCAACAAACAACTTCATCGTTTTCATCTATCATTACCCTAAATTTAGTGTATTTGTGTAGTGTTTTTATTGAAACGTGGAGCATCTTTGACATTGTTGCGACCATTCGATTTCTTGAGGTGCTTCGTTCCACAACAGTAGTTGTAATTTCCCTACGTGCAATGCTGATATCAGTTTTTCTTGACTTTCCAAATGTAGATAGTGCAGTTGTTACATTCTCACACACATTTTTATTTTTAACATCCTTAAAAACCAACAACTTTGTGGCACATTTCAATTTTTTGTGTTTTATCAATCCATGTAGGATTTGAGCTTGTGTAATCACTAATTGTTGTTCAAACTACAAATTGATTATGTTACTAACATGCTCTCTGATTATTCGATCAGGGGTTGGGTTCCTAAACTCTTCTTGAGTGGCATCATCTAACCCTATTAAACAATTAGCAGACATTCCAACGTCATTGAAGCTCCCAATTACTCTTGAAAAGTCAGAGGGTGCGTTATCCTGCGATGACTGTCCAAGATCTAGCATTAAATAAATACAAGCTCTTGGAATAAATAATAAATGCAAGCTCAAGAATAACATTTTATTTTACTTATCATATTGTCATTGTTAGTTAAAAAATTAACAAATAAATTATATAAGCTTGAATATGGAGCAATGATGGTTGTTGTAGTAACTGGAGATGAATATGGACCTTGTTTTAAATCGGATTCCTAATGGTTCAAAGGTGGTCACTTGGCCACCAAGGTTGTCTCAGGCTTGATTATTGGGGCAGTACCCCTCACTTCACGGCGTGGGTAAAACTGCTAACTGCTTGGTCACAAACGAAATCTCTTTGGTTTTCCTCACAGGTGGGAATCTAGTCAATCCGGTAGGGGCCGTTTCCCTTTTCGCTTGGCAAGTCCTCTCAATGGCAGCTACTTTAGGGTTCCTGTAGTACTCCTCATAATGAGTTTTAGGGAAAATGCCAAGTACTTCCCATAGTTGTTGCGGATGACACTTATGTCCCAAACCGGATGTTATTAAGTAAAATATGTTACTCTCCCTTACCTTAAGTAAATTGCAATGTGATTGTAATTGTAATTGTAATTGTTGATTTTCTTTGAAATCTTCATTGTCATCAATGCTTAAAGCCATATGATTCCTAGTCATTTGTACATTATTGTAATTTAATGTAATGTAATTGTAATTGTTTAATGTAATTGTAATTGTAATGTAATTATCCTCATTATCATAATGTAATGTAAAATTGTATTTGTATTTACTCTACCTTACTGTCCCATTGACGTAAGGCTGGTGCTTCTTCACATTAATGTGATTGTAATTGTAATGTGATTGTAATTGTTGATTTTCTTTGAGATCATCATTATCATCAATGCTTAAAGCCATATGATTCCTAGTCATTTGTACATAATTGTAATGTAATGTAATTGTAATTGTAATTGTAATGTAATTATCATCATTATCATAATGTAATGTAAAATTGTATTTATATTTACTCTACCTTACTATCCCATTGATGTAAGGCTGGTGTTTATGCACATTAATGTGATTGTAATGTGATTGTAATTGTAATTGTGATTGTAATTGTAATTGTTGATTTTCTTTGAGATCATCATTGTCACCAATGCTTAAAGCCATATGATTCCTACTCATGTGTACATGATTGTAATGTAATGTAATTGTAATTGTAATTGTAATGTAATTATCATCATTATCATAATGTAATGTAAAATTGTAACTTGAACACTATGAAAATGCTCATATATGAATATGAAATTAAAATCATATTAAAATCGATGAAATGAGAGATAAGGCTATAAATAAGAGGAAGAAAATAAGTGCAATCATCATAGGAAATTTCAACTCAAAATGGACCTTTTAACACTAATTCAAATTCCATGTCATCATGTGTTAGCCAATGAAATTGCTTTAAATTTGAAATATCATATAGGTCTTAAACAATTTTTTAATATAAATTTGGGGATAGGTATCATAAAAAAACTACTTTTTTGTTCGTATTTTTCAACATATCTCCCTGTGTTTTTACTCAAATTTCGATCAGGAGAGCTCCCTGGATGTGAAATTAAATTCGACATCCAACAAGCACCCACTCGGAATACTTTTGACGGACCCCGCTACCCCAAAAACAAGAAATAAATGAAAAAACGTCACGTAATTCTTATTTTTGGGGTAGCGGGGTTCATCAAAAGTATGTCAAGTGGGTACTCGTTGGATGCGGAATTTAATTTCGCATCCAACGAGCTCTCCCTATTGAAATTTGAGTAAAATCATAGGAACATATGTTGAAAATACGAACAAAAAAGTAGTTTTTTTCTTTTCTTCCTCCAAAATTAATAAATATTATTTTATTATTTTTCATAGGAGGCCCATTTTGAGTTGACATTTCCTCTAATGGATAAGGCTATTATGCATATTCATTTAAATCTAGATATTATGCTATCTAATATTATGCACTATATAATTATATATATTCATCAACCATTCTCTAATTTCATTGGACAAATCTAGAACTACTCATACTATAATACACTTACTTTGTATATATGTAATTTAGTGTAGTGGTTAAACATCTTTTTCAATTCTTTCACAACACATACCATTATTTCACATGTACATGAGTGGTTTTAGAATGTTGTATATATACATGCACATACAATGTATATAAATTTATGAATACAAAATTACAATTTTACAATATTATAATTAAATTCTAAACAATTTATAACACACACACACACATATACAAATTATGAACTAGAACACTATGAAATTGAATATATGAATATGCAATTTATGAAATTATATGAATATGTGATCGCCTTCGTTTGTAAAGGTATGAACCATTCTAATATATGAACCTTGTTTATATATACTTGCAAAAATGTATGCATCTCTCTTTCAACCCCAGTATGTTGATGGCCTCTCAAACCCTAACCATAAGAAACTTTCCTCTACAATAGAATTGGTGACTCTTATGGGGAGAGCCTTGTCTGTTTGGGGTTTCTCTGTCTTTCTTCGAGTCTTTTGTAAGGTTTTAGGTCCTTCTTACAAGTTAGGAACACCTTTTGAGTCTGTTAGGGCACCTTTCCTGCCTTCATAGGTCAGTTTTTTACCCTTTTGTGCTTTCTGCCACCCATTCACAAGTTGTATATTGAAAAATCATGAATCTGTGATGTATTCGTGACTTGCACTACTTGCTACCCATGTGTCATTCGCTACATGCCTTAAGGAAACTCACGAGTGCACCTGAAAGTGTGTTTTTTCATTAATTTTAGGGTTTTTTGGGTGATTTGAGGGCTATCTGTGGGGTCTTCAAGGGTCCTCTGCATGTGCATGACTCCTGAGAGGTTGTTTCATCTCTATTAGGTACTCTTTGTCTATCTTATAAGTCTCTTTCAAGTCTTTGAACAAGTTTTTGTTGCATACTGAGCAACCTCTGTTTGCAGGTTTAGAATGATTCTTGAGACTTCTTGACCTTTGTTTATGTCAGTCTTATTGCTTGGTCTCTTCATGCCAAAGTTGTTGGATCGTTTCCCTTTGTGATCCTTCCTTCCAAGAGAGGTTATATCCAACTTTAGGGAAACCTAGGGTTTCTTTGTGGGGTGTACAGTAGTTATCTATTTGCTTTGCTTGCATTAGTTGATAGGTTGTTTTTCCTTTTTCAATTATAAAAGAAAAAGAAAAATAACGTATGGTTTCTTTCTATGCACATAGATTAGGGTTTTGGTCTAAATTGCATTGCATAATATTGTTCTTGAAAAAATGAAAAAGAATTTGTTCTTTTGTGGCTTTCAAGTTTCTGTTTGAAAAAGAAAGAGACATTTTTTTGCTTTTTGCATTTCATTTCTCTTTTCTTAGTCATATTGTTTCAACATTGAGTCAAAACATCATTGGTTTCACCTTCGCCATCCCCTTTGAGTAATCAACATCCCTTTAAAATAAATGTTTAATATCTAAAAGAAATTATTAATTGTTTGTTTCTAGGGGCGACACACACTAGTCTAGGCTAGTGTTTTGGATTAGGGATATCTTAACTGCCAAAAACTTTAAACTCAAACATAGTGGCCTATCTTTTAGGAAATCCAACTTTGTTGAGAAAGACACCAAAAATATCCTCTCACACAGGAGTCAAGCACTAGGTCGTGTGATACTGATTTGTTGGAAATACCCCTCCTCTTCTTAGTAGAGTATACACTAGAGTTGTTGCACGTTTGGGGAATCACCCAGTACCTCCTCCCGGACTTGTGTGGTGCATGGTATTGCTTTAGTTTTAAGATTAGCTACACTGCCCATGTCCATCAACTGGACTGACGACTGTTTCATTGGAATTTCTCTGTGATTTTGGTAGCCTTGGTATCTTCTTTTCTACTATCTTACACATGTGGCATTGGAAGGATATTTCCAATCCTCCTAGGGTATACTTGGAAGGCAACCTTGGTTGACAATTTGGGGGGGCGGTTTTGTGATTCCAATGCTTTCACTAGAGAACTCTTCACGAGATGCTAAGTAACTACTCCCCTCCCTTCACTGGTTATTTTTGGGCCCTCATCATCCCATAATTTCCTTTGGAAGGCATCTTTGTTTGCCTGGATTGATACTTAGGGTTGTTTTTTCTAGTGGTGTGTTCTTTGTATTGTTGGTTTCCTATCGACCTCAGACTTTGTCTGTCTGTTTGAAACTATGGAGAACACCCTGATGAATACCAACCAATAGATCCCCATGTTTGGAACTCCTTGTACTATTCCTCTCACAGGAAATGTTGGTATTCCTTTGATGGCCACCTTGAATCTACCTAGATTCACCCTAAGGATACCGATGTGGTTTTTCTGGAGTCCAAATATCATGAATGCCCCTGATGCTTCTTTGGTAATCTCCTTATATCATGGGCATCAAAAAAATTATTCCCCTTGACTTGTAGTAGCTTATCCTCCTCCTTCTACCTAATGCAGTGAAAATTATGACACTAGTAACCGGTAATCTAAAAGGAGTAAAAGAAGGAAGAATAGGAAGAAGAATCGAAAGCAAGGGGGCACCCGTTCAACCTATGCAAGTCAAGTTGAACCTCACCACCCAACCTATGCAGTTCATGCTGGGGGCACCTATCCAACCTCTATAGGTCATGTTGGATTTAAGCTCTCAACTTCTGCAAGTCAAGTTGATCTTCACCACCCAGCCTCTACAGTTCATGATGGGGGCACCTATCCAACCTCTATAGGTCGTGTTGGATCTAAGTACTCAACCTCTACAATTCAAGTTGATCTTCACCATCCAACGTCTGCTGATCATGCTGGTGGAACCTTTCCAACATCTGTAGGTCATGTTGGATCTAGTCACTCAGCCTCTATAGTTCATGTTGAGGGAACCCATTCAACCTCTGCAAGTCAAGTTGAACCTCCCCATCCAACCTCTACAAGCCATGCTGGAGTCAACCACCCAAACTCTACAGGTTATGTTGGGGGAACACACTCAACCTCTGAGAAGCATGTTGATCCTAACCATTCATCCCTTTTATGTCATGCTGGTGGAACCCTTCCAACCTCTGCAGGTCATGCTGGACCCATTCTATCAGCCTCTGCAGGTCATGCTAGACCCAGTCTCTCAACCTTTGTAGGTCATGCTGGGGGAAATCAGTCGACCACTACAAGTCATGTTGACATTTTTGAAAAGACTAACCATTCAAAACATAAGCCCAAGTTTCCTTGTAAGCTTTGTGAGGGAGACCACCTAACTTACCAATGCCATGCCATTGCATAGGTACAAAGAGTTTGGTTTCAAACTCATCGCGTTTATTAATATCTTGAAGTATCTGAACAACCAGCCTCTCTTAGTCAGGTTGGAAATAGTAAACTAGCCTTTGATGGTCATGTTGGGGGTAAACAATCACCTTGTCAAAACCCCAAATTTTCACAAAAATTTAAAATTTTGAGATAACAACAAATGCTAAAACCTACGGTTACACTAACAGCTAAAGGTTAGCAATAAAAGGAACAGTCAAGTAATTAGTTTTACTAAATATCAATTATGTTAACTCAATAGTTCATTTTTGTAACAATAATAAAGTTTACTTGCGTATTGTTTTATTTCAGTTTACTGATGAGTCTCTTCATGTCAAGTAGGTGGAATCTAACTTTTGAATCCCGGGCTTACTTAACAATTGTGCTAACGCAGAAGATTACTAGTTCTTACAGGTTTACAGGTATAATCGAACGAGTACGTTTAAAAAAATTCTTAAAGTATCCAGCAGTGTTTTATTTGCAATTATAAAGCTTAGTAAATAAGCTGCAAAATTCTAAACAGCTTCCGTGAGGTAAAACCATTTGGCTTCCTTCAGTTTTTCTTGTAATAAAGTTCAGAAGTACATAGCGACAGTAAGATATGTTTGCGACTCTAAGAATGATAATATTAGTTACAAAGTACTTCTACTTTAGTGTGCATAACTTGAAATGTTATAATGGTTGATTTTTCAGTATGTAAACAATAATATAATATCTTATCTGTGTAACAATTGTTCCACGTTTCGCTTCTGCGAGGAAACTTACAGCCTTTAACCTTCTTGTCGTACAAGTTTGATTGTGAAAACTAAAACCATAAGGCCTTCTCACATGAAATCATTGTTGCCTATACCTTAACTTCATGTCGAACTATGTGGTTCTAATAGTTCTGTACTCAAGTAGGATCATTCCTATTCAATTTCTTAATTTTTCTATGATAGTTCTCTTGAATTAAATTACTGTCTACAAACAGTTTTGCTGGGATTAATGCTTTCGAAATAGGTCGACTTTCTAGTTATTTTGTTTTAATTCTATAACTACTTTACTACCCAAAAGACATGGTGAATCATTAGTAAGAACCAAGTTGAGTCACAACCAAAATTCATCAAAGTATCGTCACTTTGAACTATCTAACAAAATTTCATAAAAATGTTCTTACAATATGCTGTCCACTTCATAGTTCTGTTACCATTTGGTTTACTAGTTCCTATAAGTCTTATAATCATGCATAAACTATTTTGTTTGATAGACATTCAGTCTATAATTATTTCAAGGTCATAACCATGTTTAAATTAGAGTTTATGATTCTCCAAACTATTACATTATGCCATTTATAAAAGTTATAGCTTGAATTGTCTTTTTATAAGAGATTAACTATGCATTTTTACATAGGAGAACTATAGTTGTTAGCTTGAGCACTCCTATAACATATGGTCTCTATCCAAAACAAGTTCAATTTTTAGAGAAAAGAAATGTTACCAACCAAATCGTATTTGTGATATTACAATAGTAGGCATGAGGTTAACGATGAAAGGAGTTCTATGCATGAACGATTTCGGCATTTACCATGGTTAAAAGGTGTCACTACTTGCTAGGTCAACGTAATCATATCGTTGATATTATAATATTAAACTAGCATATGATATGGTGCACGGTATTATCGATTTGCATGGCAATTATTTGGTTGATGATATAGTTTACTCCTCGTTCCAAATGATTAAATAATTGGATATCATTTTATGCAGGCACTATAGAAAAATGATCCATTGCATGGTTTTGATTTACGTGACGACGTGATAATCTCCTGACAGAATGTATAAGGAGCACTGTAACCCTAACCCTTTTAATTTCTCCTTTGCATTGCACTCTGGCCCTTGAGGCTACTCTGCTTGGCTTTCATGGCGGTGTTGCCTTTACCTCCAAGTTTGGTTTTTAAGCCCTTCTCAGTGGCTATGATTTCTCACTCTGCAAGCTTTGGCCCTTGGCTTACTATATGCTCAAGCTTCCTTTTGCTGTCCTCATGGCTCACTGTCTGCTCCAGTTTTCTTTCATTGTCCTCGTGGCTCGCTGTCTACATGAGGTTTAGTCTTACAGGCTGTTTTAGCAAGGTCAATTGGTGACAATGCTTCCACAAGATTGTTTGGCATTTCAACTGACAGGTAGAATGGGTTTTAATGTTCATTTAACTCATAGAAAGTGTTTTTGCTGTTGCAGTAGCATAAAATGAATCTTAAGTTATTTTAAGTTTTGACCTTCATCTTTTAACTCCTTGCATGTGCTCGCCAATTTATGCATTCACGGTGGAGGAAGTATGCAGTCAGCCAGCAAATGCCATGGCTCGTGGCTTAGTTTGGGTAAGCCCCGTGTTCCATGTGTTGGGTTTTCACCCTACTTGTAACAGGGTGGTCAATGGAATCACCCAGGGTTTGGGGAAACCTTCCTCGACTCACCATATGTTATGTGCTTTGATTTCTTTACAGGTCATATGCTAGTTTACCCAGTTTCGAACCCTCACTAGTCGATGGGTAGACTCAGTTTTAACTGAGCAATGTAAATAGTTTTTAATGTTTAGTTTATGGCTTGTTTAATTTAATAGTTCTCTTGTAAAGACAGTTCTGTCTTCAAGCGTGTTATGGTTTATCAGATTTTTTATATTATGCTCTGTGTAAATTGAGGGTTTTTACCTTTCTTGACTGTAAGTGAAGTTTTTGCACCTTGAATTAAGTACTCTGTAAAATTTTAAGATTATATTTTTTAAGAGTGATACATACAGTCATTGTTTAGTTGTAATCCTTACTCATTTTTTCTCACAGTTTACGAGCTAGGGTTTATCCTGTGGAAACCCTCGTTTTGAAATAAATTATTCTACTTAATTTTTAACAAATTTTAATACTTTTCAAAGTTGTCTGTTAATTAGTATTACAAGGCATTGTGGAAATTCTAGTTTATAATAATTACACAGTCTATTGTTTTTTCCTTAAAGGACTGTAAGTAATTTATAATAACCTGGTTACTTAATGGTTACATAATTAAATAAATTTGGTTTATTACTTCAATGTTTTGACATTTGTAATTGTAATAATTATATGGGTTTTTAACCCTGTATTTCACTTTCACAGGTACACCCTGTTTGTATCAATAAAAAGAAACAGTTTCTTTTATAAGTATAAATTTTGTATATGTTGTTCAGTATTGTATTTCATTTCTGTGTAATAAATTTAGTTGGTTCTTTTAATGGTTAAAAATAACTAATCTTATGGTTTTTCCTAGGTTACTAATGTATATAAAGAATACAGGTAGATTTTTCTCAGAAATATGAGCTAGGGTTTTTACCCTATTTAACTTTTATAATAATGATTTCTGTACTGTTATTTCATTAAGTTTGATTACTGTCACAAGAGTTTGAAATTATTGTAATGGATTGAGGAAATCCATGTTAGGGTTTATGGAAATAATCTCTGTTCTTCTTTTAAAAATTCCTCCAGTTTGTAAAAGAATTTCTTTTGATTTATAAACAATATTGTTTATGTTAATAATAATATTATTCGTGTCAATAATAATATTATCTGTGAATACTGTATTTTCTTAAGTTTATATTCGCATATATATATTATTAATAAAGACTGAGAATAGTCTATAATAGATTAGTTCATTTAATAAGATTATTTTTGTAAGCTTGGTGAAAGAAATAAGAATTTCCGTACCTGTCAATACTCCTTTACATATAATTTGTCTGTAAGTGTGTAAGGACACTTCCTTATTAAATACTTTAAGCATAGGTTACTACTGTCTTTTAGTTATTTTAATTCTAAGAAAAAGAATACTATAAGAGTTATTCAGTTCTTATTTATTATATTCCTTATCTCAAATTAGTTTATCTTTAGAATTTAATTAGGTTACCAATCCTTAGAGTTCAAATAGTTGCCGGTAAAATAGCTATTATTATTAGAAAAAAAATATAAACTAACAGAACCATATTTACAGCCTTACTTAACATAAATAATAAGAATTTAACTGACATTTCTATTTCTTCTGTTTCAGTGTAGATGTATGTTGTAAAATAAAGTACTGTGTAAAAGAATAACTTACATACTTGAAACACATTGCTATTAGTAAAATAATATGACCCTGTTCTTTTTTTTTCTAGTATTCTTAATTACACAGTCAGGTTTTAACAACAACCCTACTAAACAAATTAATATTCTTTCTGGAAGCAACTATCTACTGAAAGAAAATATTTCAATACTCTAAAAAACATAAGTACTCTATTCATTTCAGATTCCTATCATACTTCATTCATTTTAAACACACTACCTGTGCTAGAGTACAATCTGGTTTATTCCAGATGGGTAAAAACACAGGTAGGATTATTTTTCATCAAAGTACAGATTCAGCATTCAAACAACTAAGATATTTCAATCTTAACAGTTCACTACATAACATATAAATCATTCATTATTTGTTCATACTTAGATATAAATTTTAACACAACAATTAAAAGATTATAGAACCTGTCTTAAAGTTGGATGACAACAGCGTGCGGAGGCCGTTCCTCCCTACCAACTCCTAGAGAGCGCTCAAACAACGACTTCTCAGGACCCCCGAGCTTGTTCCTGGTCTCCTTGGCTGGGACTGGGTGGAGAAAACAACAAAATACTAGTCCAATGACACAGTACCAACTTTGCACTCTGCAGCAAGATATTTCAGCTAAAAAGTTGTACCAGATCACTTCCTGCAGTTTACCCCTCAAACACCTTCCACAAATTCCCTTCCCAATGAAATCCTTTGGAGTACATTCACTTGAATGATTCTCCTCTTGGAATGAGCAACCTCAGCTCTCTTCAATGGGATTTTTATTAAGATTGCCTAGGTCTTTTTGGGTTAGTTGTCATTAATTGAGCCACCTGCTCCGATCCCACTTTCTTGGGGGATCATGACCCCAAATGTAGGGAGGTTGCCACCTGCAACATTGGAAGTGTTTGAAGATGCTGCCACTTGTCTATTTTCTCTCCACCTAGTCTCCACCACCAACTTGACCAGTAACACTCTTTTTAACAGCTCTCCCAAGCTGTTGTCTCCACTTTTATTTATTTAAAATTAAAATATTCAAAATTACATTCAATATCCTTTACTCTACTGAGTCATCATTTACAACTTAGCATTAAATTTAACATAATGTCTTGGAATAAAATCAAAATAAGATAACATTATTTTGCAAAATTGGGGCATGTGACACACCTACTGCTGGTCATGTTGACACCATTGAGAAAATTGGTCATTCGAAGTGCAAACTTAAGTTCCCTTGTAAGATTTGCAAGGGAGCTCATTTTACTTACCAGTGCCCTGCTATCGCAGATGTGTGAAGAGTGTGGTATGAGACTCAAGAATATCTTATTCCTAAAAAACCCAATGTTTCTCAACAACCTACTCAACCTTTGGTTGATCAAGTGGTCGAATCAATCTCATATTTGGTCCATCCCACTCTATTAATTCTTCACACTGATCTAGGAACTAAGATTCAATCTCATCAAAGAATTATTAACAATTACTCATGAATTAGCAATAACTGGAATACCCAATAGGTTTCCT
>LPNX010208356.1:128049-164678 GCA_001517045.1 Pseudotsuga menziesii
CTCTTCTTTCGGAGAGTGATCCTTATGTGATTGAACCAATGTCATCTATGTTCAATCCCACTCTTCCTTCAGATAGTGAATTTCATGATTTTGTTGAATAGATTCCATCGTCGATCAATACCACTCTTATTTTAGAGAGTGAAATGTATGTTAGTCACATATTCTTCACTTCTAGTTCGGAACTTACTGAACAAGGGGGGACTGAACTCGTTTTATATGAACCCCCACCAAGCCCTCGGATTGCTTCCTTTGATTAGGATAGCCTAGCTGAGTTGTGCCTTCCTTCTAATGCACCTTTCCAAATAAAGGTCAAAGTTGGACAATACATGATTGCTCATTGTATTATTGATAAAGGAGCCTTGGTTAGTATCTTGTTTTCTCGTTCTTGGTGAGGCATGGGATATCCCATCCTTGTGTCGACTAATAGTCAATTACTATATTTTGATAGAAGAACTTGTATAGCCTCAGGAATTCTTGCTCAAACACTTGTTACTTTGGGTGGGAAGACTGTATTAGTTGATTTCATGGTGATAGAAGACCCCTTTGACTTCAATATGCTCCTCGGGTGTGATTGTGTTTATGGCATGCAGGATCTGGTGTCAACGTTCTTTCGTGTGATTTACTTTAATCATGGCGAAGAAATTTTCACTATCGATCAATTGGATTTTCTTGATCCCTTTCCTGACCAAACTAGAGACCAATATTTTCCTTTATTGATTCCCAGTGTCGCGATAGATAGTACCCTGCCATGACTGAGCTATGTGGCCTCATACCCCTCGCGTTCAATTGCTACTGAGGAGAAGCCTCTATTTTCATGTTTACCTTCTCGGGACTCAGTCCCAACAATTTACTAGGTGATCCATCCTATATAAACTATGGAGCTAGCTCTCCACTCTGTTGATCCAACTAAAACTTTAGACATGTGTACTATCTGGGATGGTCTCCTTCCATTTGATGAAGTCTTCTTGGATTCTTTGATACATTATGAACTTCTGTTGGATGTTGGTTCAATTGTGACTAATTCAAACCCCAATTTCTTCATAAGCCTGATATTTCCATTGATCGATCTTCTTGTGTTGATCTTGTTGAGTCTTTGGACTCTCCCTTTGAGTAGCAAGTCAATGATCCTAATGAGTTTGATTTTTGTTATGAATTTTTCAACTCCTATGATACTGAGTTTGTTCCTACGCTCTATATCCCTTGCTGATTTTTTCTTTCCTTCTAAGGTTGATCTTACTAATTATAAATCCTCGAGCCTTGGCGCTATAGAATCTTCTTCAGTCAATTCTGCCTTGACTTCCCCTTTTGTAGAAGACAACAAAGTCACATGTGTTTCTACCAAAGTGACTTGCATTTGATCTTTTCTTCTAAATATGATTACGATGTTGTTTTTTTCTTGGAGACAAGATTTGTAGTTGGATTCACAATTGTTTACTGATCTTGCTTTGTTGTTCAAGTTGTAACTGCATTTTCATGTACCCTACTCATGCTTCTGAGCCTAATACTAGATTCCATGCTTTCAGCTCGTTGTATAAGACCTCATCTCCGCTCTCATCATCACTCAACCTTGTACCATTTTTCCTTTGAAAATTGACACATTTTTCCTTAAAGAGATGTTACCTGAGTGTCTTTATCTTACTCATGTTCCTTGGTGTTGCAGCTGCAACTTTTTCCCAAATTTTTGAAAAATTTTGGACCCTCCTTTTGATTTTATCTTGCCTGGATTTATTTGGTTTCCTGAACTCTGGTTTCTTCCCTCTACTACAAATTTGGGTTTTTTGAGTTTGAATTGAGGTCAATTGTTTCCTTTGTTTCTGAAGTTGGATGATCTAAATCTGCCTTTATCTAGCTAAAGCTTTTGATTATGGAGTTTTTTTATTTTTTAACATTTGTTGTGTCGATATTTTTGTTTTCGCTGTTGGAAGTCTTTTGAATGATGAATTGGGGCCGTAGTTCTCTACGCAGCCGTCGTTGCGGAAGCCAAGTCATGAACGTCTCGATGGAAAGTCATGTTTTTCGCCAATGGGTTTTTATCTCCTTTGTTTATTTTCAAAAAACTTTTACTTTTGACTTTCGGCGTTTTTGTTTTATCATAGTCAGAATTCTAGTCTCGAGCGACGCCGCCATTTTGGAGGCCTTGTTGTTTGTCTCGCCGACACTATGGAGATTCTTAGTTCTAAACTCGTCGATCCGTAGTCCTTAGTTCTTCTGATCGTCGATGTTTTCTATTGCTACAGAACCCTTAATCTATATGACTTCCGCCATTGTGGCTTTTTAGTGAACTATCTCGCCGATGATTAGTGGTTCTGAGCTCCAACATTTAGCTTTAGTTCTTTTGATTGCTGATGTTTTTAGTTGGTCGTGGATCCCATAGTTTGTTTGTCTTCCACCATTGCGGCTGCATAGTGAACTATTTTGCCGATGCATTTTGGTTAGTCCTCCCGCTCGCTGATGCCGATGTGTTTAGTGGGTAGTGTTTCGATCTCTAATGCATGTACGACAGATTTTAGTGTTTTATTTCGCTGACATTTTATTTTGCCGTGGAACCCTTAGTCCATATGAATTTCGACGTTGCGACTACGTAGTGGACTATCCCGCCGATGCATTAGTCCTTGCACTCGCCAATGTCGTGGTTTTCTTGTTTTAACTTCCTATTTTTCTTTACGCTATTGGAAGGGCTAGTCTTTTTGGTCACCAACACAGCGGCAGCGTTGAGCTCACCATCGCCGATACTTAGTCATTAAAGCTTCTGGTCGCTGAAGTTTTCATTTGATTGTGGAAGTCATAGCCTATTTGTTTCCCTTCATTGCGGCTTCGTAGTGAACTATCCTGTCGATGCATATAGTGCTTCCACCCACGGATGAGAGTTTTTTTTTTGCCTGATGCTTTGTATTTCTACTCACTGAGAAGGTTTTTCCCGCCTTTTTTGTGTGCTTTTACTCTATTTGATGATGGTGAAGTTTTTCTGTGGGTTTTGGTCAAGTCTAAGTTTCTCCGAGATGAAGAGCACAAGTTAGGGTTCAGATTTGGCGGTTACATTGTTATGATTCATGCTTTGATGATTTCGAGTTAGTCCAGATGTGGCCTGGATTGAGGTAAAGAGTATTTTTATTGAGCTTGTGATTTTAGTTTGGACAATGGATGTAGCGGATTTCAAGACACAAACTCATAGGATTTCTTTGTTTTGTCATTTTTTCATGCATTAACATTGTATATAGTTTATTTTATAGAATGCATACGGAGAAGGTAAATGGACTGATACAATTTTTTGGTTATTCATGACAGGGTGATTGTTGCTGTAGAGAAGATATGTCTAGAAGACAAAGCAGATGAAAGGAGGCAGCAAGGAATAAAGAGAAAGAAAATGAAGAAGCAGAGATGAAGAAAGAGAAGAAGAAAGTAAGGGTCTGAGATGTCAGCAGATCGATAGCAGCAGAGGCCCATGCTTGGGAGAAGTTCATCAGCAACCAAGCTGGTCTCTCTTTATAAAAGTGCTATTAAATTTTAATTTAATGTAACGTATTGTACAACACTCACTAAAAGACAAAATTGTGAGATTTAACGGTTGGGGGGGAGCCCAAAGGTCACAAGGGGCAGCCCAAAGGTTTTGTTGTTTTGTATAAATATAGGAGAGTTAGATGTAATAAAGGACTTTTTCCTAGATAGATTTGTGAGAGTATGTTGTAAGAAGAACTATTTCCTTTTGCAGTAAAGAATTACAAGTTTCCTATTGGAGAAAGCTTGGTGGAAATTTTCAAATGCTGTGCTATGGATCTGTTGAATGTGAACTATTTCATTTTCAGCTTGTGTCCATTAACTGTGAGATCGTTCTAACTCTTTGAACCTATGTTATTGTTATGAATGCACTCTAGTTTATTCTATGAAATTTCCACTATGAGTAATGAAGGCTTTTCATAAACAATGAGCTACCTTGTTGTTCATATATCTATTAATGTTCATGTGTTTTGAATTAAATAGCACCTATCTGTGATTTTTCTTAATGCATGCACATAAATACATTACTCATTGATAAATGATAATCTTGCTCCCTAGGGATAGGTTAGATAGTTAGTTTAGTTTCTTGCTGTGTGTGATTTAGATGCGAGAGAGGTAAGATGAGAGGTAAGAACCTATGCATCACATTGTGACCGCTCCTCGTATTCTCTATCAATATGCATTCTTATATAGGCACTTGCATATCATACTTAAATTCAAAAAACTAAAAATATACATGTTGGACTAGGCCGTAACCGGTAAAACCTTGTATTTTGTTACTTGACCTTACGGTAACTGGACCGTAAACCGGACGGATTCCCCATACCAAACAGTAACGAGATAGTTGGGAATGTTTATTGGGGAGAATCCCTAACTGTTGTTACCTACAATTTTCCAGGCCTCAACACTTGGTTTATGCTTAGGTCTATTCCTTGCACTTGAAACTAGTTTCGGTTGCCTCTTACACTTGTCTCCTCACATTTAGAGCATTCTTTATGTTCTCCTTCGACGTTGTTAACAATAGTAAGGAGGACACAAGTTGACTTTTTCAGAATTTTTAAAACTTCAGAAAAAAGATATGGAGCTATCTTTAAGACCTCGTTTGACTCCTTAAAATTGACTAGATTTCCGAGTAAACTTGTTCGTTCAGACTAGTTAAGGTAAATTAAACAATCATCTACATTGGTGGTAGGTTATCTCTTTTTTCGGACCATGTAGATTATTTATGAGAAAGGAACACTCTTTTTTTTGGAATTAAGAAGAGTATCTTCAGGCATAGGTTTATCTCTTTTCTGGACATGAAGGACTAAACTTACGAAAAAGGACCATTTTCAAGCATTGTTTTCTCTTTTTCGTGCTCTGGACTTAGACATGAAAAAGATTTCAAGCGTACTTTATGTCTTTGTCATGATCACTAAACCCTGGAAGAAAGCATCGAGTTTACTGTTTTATGTACCATTCTCGTACATAAATGGAACTTTCTGAGTGATCTGGATTTCCTTCACACTCGTTAAAACTAGATTGTTTTACTCGCTTATGAAGGAGTGTCGATCTAGTGATAGTTTACCCCTTTTTCAGATCTAGACGACTAACTACGAAAAATACATACCTTATTTCTCATGAGCTAAGAGAGTTCTTCTCCGTATTTTTTTACACTTTTTCAGACTTAGGAGACTAAGTTTATGAAAAAGCACCCCCTTGTAGTCTTCTTTGGCGTTTTTAAACTCTAAAAACTATGAAAACATTGTCGAGCATCCACTAATTTGGGCTCATAAAATCCACGAATCAGTGCTTTATCAAGCATTGTTCTATTTCTTCTTCGATCTTGTAAAAAATATAGAAGGTTGTGAGTTTTCTTTCTTGGACTCATTAAACCTTTACAAAAGAGAGGGAAGGGAAGTTCATTCACATGTTTCTTACATCATGGAAGCAAGTCTTGTCTCCTTGATAAAAGCACCAATTTTGAGTCTGTCAACAGTTGGGTCTTAGTATTTTGAACTTATCCTGATTCAGAGTTTCTTACTCCTCCAATTGGATTCTTTTCCAATTATATGGGGAATTTGTCAATGTCTCCTACATTATAGATTTATGTTGTTGGGCCCTTTGTGTTAAAATTTTCCTAAGTCACTCTTGTGTTGTGCTCACTGTTCAAGGCTAAACCTTTGTTGGCCATTCTGCAGTTTCCTTGACCTTTTGTGTCTGTAATTCCTTGGTATCAGTTCCATGGCATTCATGTCTTCGGAAATCCTTTCTCCAAAAACTTTGTTCCAGATCCAATTATCCTTTGACTTACCTCATGTTGGATGATGAAGGATGCCTTAATACCTTCCTTCTGATGGATCTATTCCTATCAATGTGAACACATATTGCTCTGGGAATGATATTTAGAGTTTATGATATACCTTGGGGATTGCAGTCACCAGTGTCAATTTCCCTCACTATTAGGTAGTGGGAATAACTTATTGTCTCCTACTTGATGGAGTCTTCAAGCATTTGACTTCAAGTCCTTGTATTCACACTTGTTAGAATGTACTAGGTACCTTGGGGACCATTTTCATTAATGGTGGTTTCCCTCTTGTTTGTTAACAGTTCTCATCATCAACCGGTAATCAAATGGTTTCCTCCATGTTCGACTTTAGCTCCTTTATTCACATGGTTAGGATTCGTACCTTTTGGGCAGTTTGGATTGAAGACCTTGGGATGACAATAGCATCGTCATCTTTTGATATTGCACGAGTTTCACAAGACCTTGTCACACTTCATTTGACATTTGTTGAGACACATATCCACCTTGTATTCTTGTGACTATAATCGATAATTGAGCATGGATCCACCTTATTCACTTGTGGCCATGAATCCTTTAGATTTTATATGGTTCCTTTTTGCATATTGAGTGACCATGATAGTTACATTAGTTATACATATGTTGGATATGTCAGTATATTTATGGAAACGATTTGTATATGGACCTGTATGTTCCATAGATCAGTTTTGGCTGACATTTATCTCTCTTTTCAGGTACCTCTGTTCGAGCCTTCCAATATTGGATTCTCTTCTCTCTCCAAACTTAGTTATTTCATTTATAATGTATTTCAGCTATCATCTTCCCCTCTAACCCCATACATTAGGGAGCATCTGTTATAGCCCAAAATGACACACTCTCTTCTTGTGACCACTTTCCCATGATTTCGTCGCATGTCGACACTTCCATGACGACACTTCAGAAAAGTCACTGAAAAACACCTAACTTGGAGGAGACATATCTGGAGTTCTGTAACTCTGTTTGACCTCTTCTTTGCACAATTTGAAAAGTATCTGAGTTAGAAAAAATTTCTAGAAGACTCCAAAGTCTGAAAATTCCTAGAAGCACCCAAATATGAGCATCTTTGACCTATTCGCGACTTGGCCTACATGGTACCCGCGTGTTTCACCTATGTACTCACGACTTTCCCTCCATGCTACCCATGAATACCCCAAATTATTATTTTATTCATGAATTTTATGCAAGTAAACCCGTGAATCCCTTTGTATTCACAACTCTTATTAATGCAACCCGCAATTATCACTTTGCATTCGTGATTGTTTTCACTGTAACTTGTGAATACGTCCCGTACATGTCAAAAATGGATTTTTCTCGAATCTTGGGTAGTTTGGGTGGTTATACAACTGAATCCTTCGGTTGTAACTACTTTTTCTTCGACCTTATCTCTTCAGAAAGGTATGAATAGAGGTAAAGAGGTTTATGAGAAGGGACTTGAACTTTTGCATTGTTTTGTTGGATGAATTGGGACTATCATTCCCCCCACCTTTGGCATAGAATATATATCCTTGTGTGTAGAGCTTGGACGTTGAGTTCCTTGGAGAAACAAAAGCAGCAGAACTAGATCAAGGTTTCGTGAGGTGCCTAACTTGGAGAAGGAATCATTGTACTTCTTCCATGCTCAATAATTATCTGATGCTCTTCCTCTTCCAATCAATGTGTCTTGTATGTTGAATCTTTGATTATAATCAGATTTTTATGATAATTATGATTAGGTTTCCATATTTATTTGATTATCATTGCTTTACATTTAGTCATATTGGTTTGAGGAAGGTATAATTCGTTTTGCAGGTCTCTTGGAGCAAGAGGAGCAAGAGGAGGATTGAACAGATTCTTGGATCGACCTTCATTTGTCAAGGTATGAACCATTCTAATCTCTGAATATTGTTTATATATAATTGCAGAAATGTATGCATCTCTCTTTCAACCCTAGTATTTTGATGGCCTCTTAAACCCTAGGCATAGGAAACTTTCCTCTACAACATATATTCTCTTGTATCTTCTTTTAAAAATTGTCCAATGCCTTCTACAGTGGCCAATTGTCAGGTGTGCGTGAGTGGTTTTTTGTTTTCCTGGTTGGATACCTACTACATGGAGTAATGTCCATAAGATGAATCTATGTATTAATTTTTTTCTCATATTTATTCACTTTTCTCTGCCACTATTTTTATTTTGAGAGAGAGGGGGAAGTAATTGCATTTCTTTTTATTTTTTATTTGTATGTTTTTGAAGCAAAAGGGGGAGCATGGAACTTAGGGGAAAGGGGTTTCTCCATTTGTTATATATATATGATTTATTAAAATGTAAAGACAAAGGAAGGGGAATCATAGAACATAGTAAAAGTGAAGGGAGAAGAACATTAAAGGCTCCCATTTTTAATTTTATGGTCAGGCAAAAAAAGTACTTGAATGCATAGAAAGAGGGAGTGTATTTTCTTTATTTGAAAAATTGGAATACATTAGCATTTTTGCAGGAGTACACCTAGGGGGGTATGTTCAACTTTCTAGGATTAGGCATGATGAGAAGATTGGAAGATGGGCATAGCTGACTGATTAATGGAGGACACAAAATTTGGTGGAATTTTCCTTGAAAAAAAGCAAATAAATCATCATGAAGAAACTTCAACTGACTATTTTAGGGGTCAAATAATGACAGTTTTTCCAAACATAGTATAGGCATGATTGGTGCTCCAACATAGACGTTATGGTGCAAAACTCATGACATGATGACATGCATGGTGAAAAATGACAAATTTCTAAGACACTAGACTGACTAGACTAAGACGACACACATGACAACACTTGTCATGAAAGATATCAAGACCATATGGTGACTCAAATAAAAAAAATTGAGCATGGATATATTGTGGACATTGATCTAGACACGATGGTGTTGGATGGAATGATCATGTGACAAATTTAAAATGAACATCCTATTCATTATGTTTCGACAATTCGGAACATAGCATTGTTGGGAATCATTGGATACTACAAGATTTTTCAATCGATCTTGTTATCCAATGTCATTTTAGAAGACATTGAAGGGCATTAGTTTCTTTCGAAATACACTGTATTGTGAGCTAGTTACGATTGATATGTACAACTGCTTATATGGATGGACTAAAAATGTTATTCTTGATTTGTTATTTTTCTTAGCATCAAATTCAAAACCTATCACTTGTGTTTTAATATGTAATCTAAATACTTCATATTCCATTGAAAAATCCTTCTCTCATTTCGCAAAGAAATTAAAAAATAATGTGAAAGAGTATGACACCATTGTCGTCATTAGATACTTTGATAATAATTATGATATAGGTTTATCTCTTATACAATTTTGGATAATTGGGTTAGAGGGGCATACTTTGTATCCTATTTTTTTAGGGCCGATGAAAACCTGCTTCTCATTGATTGCCCAAATTTTTGAAAGATTTTATATTTCAATCAAGGGAGCCATTTTTCCCAAAGGAAAGGATGGAGGATTTTTGGGATCATTTAGTGACCAATTTGACTTCATCTAAAGGAAACATCCTCTCGTTATATGTCGTTTCTAGGCTTTTTTTTTTTCTAAGTAGAATTTTAGATCTATGCATTGTTTCTATTGTCAAGACGTTTCAACAAGAAATGTACATGAACAAATTCTTCTAGTCATTGTTGACTAATCCAAAAAAAAGGTGTTTTATGTCTATATTTACAATTTTTTTAATTTTAGTATGTGTTTCAATTCTTTGTTCTTTTATAACAAACTTCTTTTTATTCATGTATTTAGCTATAAGTGTAGATGATTTAGAAGAATCCTCTAATAGGAAGAAAACATCAAATCATGACAAGGATGGTATTGAATATTCAAAAAATATATATAATTTAGATAGAAATGAACAAACTATGGCCGATGTTAGTGAAGAAGGTGAGCTTCTAAATTCTGCTATTTTTTCTAAAATTACACACTCATTTTAAAATTCGAATAACTCAAAAAATACATGTATTTATTTCTCTATAGTGCATGTACATAGTGGCAATATTCATCTACAAAATGCTATAGAGGAACACATGAAAAGTGTGCAAACAAGCATGAATGTCGAAGAAAGACCCAATAGCTCCAATGTAGCTAGTCTCCATTCCAATCAAAGCAAATTAGTTATAGTTATGAAAGAATAAATATTCTTTCCATGCCATTATAAATTTGTTTAAAAACTATATTATGCAAATTATGGCATGGATCTTCTTTTTTTGTAGATTCTCATAAAAATCATTTGATGATTTTAGAAATGGAAGGTCTTAATTTCAAAGGTAAGAACCACTAAAAAGGGAGTAGAAGTGTCTGATAATGTCAATCAAGAATGTGATTTGAAGTAGCATTTAAATATGTATCGGTCACAACCAAATGTAAGTGATTTTTTGTAATTGTGTTATGATAAATTCCAAGTGGGAATTTGGTCTTCCAAAGGTGTATATAATGGGAGGTATTTCCTTAGGAAATTCCTTGGACAGTAGGACAAAACAATTGGCTGAAAATTTCAATTGTTTTGGTCTTTCAATAAATGTTACACCCCTGATTCTAGAAAAAAACTTCAAAGATATACAAATTGTGTACAGTGAGTTTGATAATGAATTTCCAACGAAATGTATAACTATGATTGTCTTAGAAGGTTTTACGATACACATAATTCCTATTGAAAATTACATTTTCATTAAACCTCATGATGCATCTTCTAAAGAAAATAAATATTTGGTAGGAAATCACTAGGAGGTTCTTTCTAAATTGGATACAATGCCTGATATTAGACTATTTCTATCTTCTTTAACAATTGAGAAAAACTTGTGATAGTCTTATTATTATAGTTGTAACATATATTTTAAAAATTATTTGTGAGTTTGTGTCACTTTATTATGAATGTTTTTTCTTCTTCTTTTTACTTCATCATATCTTAATATTATTGATATGGACTTATGAGCTCCACAGACGCTTGACTCCTATTTCCTTGGTCATCATCTACATATTTCTCAATTGAATGGCTTGTATATTATTGTTATGATTACAAATCTGGTTATCATATTTGTATGCTGTCAAGAAAGCAACTAAGAAGAAGTTGTTGGTGATCAACAAATTTCTCCTTGAATATCAAAGACACCAAGGTCATTATCCTAGTAGCTTATCAATTTCTCTAATAAGCAAACATAGTCCCTCATGCCAGAAGTGCAGTAGAACTTTAAAAACCCACAGCATTGTAAATCTTGTAATGTTGGGGCATCCCATAGAGCTTCTCGATACATGTCTTCGTGATCTCTTTCCCTCCATTCTAGAAACATTGTGTACCTTCCCATTGACCATTTTTTACCATTAGAATCCATAAGTTTCTTTCAATTTTGGCCATTTTCCAAGGTTTGTTAGGTCACGTAGTATACATGATTGTGCTTTAAGCATGTCGCGTATCATAGTGGGTTTCTTTTGAGTAAGTCGTGTATGAAAAACGTGTACGCGACTGTCATAGTAGCATACCCGCGTATGCCACGTGACCCTTTTAGGTTTGGCACAAAACCATATATTTTTGCACAAAAATAAAATTTAGAATGGATGAAAACAAGGAGAAGGGAGAGTATACCAACCTGCAACTGACGGATGTCGATTTGGTTCACTGATTTCTCCTCGATGAGCAGTTGAAGTTCGAGGTAAAAACTTGCTAAATTGGGTAAATTGTCAAATGGTATGCTTCAGGGATAATTTTAGGGGCGAAATTTAGCCCATGGGCTATTTTTTCCATGTTTTTCTCCAAAAAAAGATTTGCCATTTTGCATTTTTTAAAGCCTTGTTTCTTCCAATTTTGATGGGGTAAAATTTTTTCACCCTAACAATTGCCAAATTATTATATAAACAATATAAAATCCTTGGAAAATGAAATATTTTTTGAACAAATAACCAAACATTCTATAGTTGGTGTTTTAAGAATTGGTAAGATTCGCCAACATTTATACACTTTTAAATAAGTATGGTTCCTTAAAATCATCCTTGGTATGCTTTATTTTTGTTTTTGAACTAATTATAGAAAAATTTCAAATTTTTGAACCCATGGTCTATAGTTTAAAAATATTTTTTTATAAATGAACTAATACCATGACTTTTCTCCTCATTGCAACAGGTCTGAGATCTTTAAGAAGTTATATCCACTCATATAGGGTAGGATTTGGTCCTCAACATGTTCTTTTGCATCTATACCTTATCCGTTATTTAACCCTAGGATTACCTCTTTGACTACAGACTATGGTGTTGAACCATTTTTACCTCGTCTACATCATTCTTCCTCTGTGGATAGGGCCTCCTTTTCATGTGTATCCTAGTTTTAGAACACTTTATCGTCTTTTGGTACCCATGCCGTAGTGGTGGTAGGTTTGCAGGAGCCTTCTTAGTAGTTTTTCATGATGAAATGAGTCTTCATTTTGCATCCTTTTGTGAGCTATCCTTGTTTATAAGGCTCCCCGCACTTATGGAGTTTCTTTAGGCCTAGGCCTGACTCTTCAAAATAGACTTGACTACCGAGTAAACTTGTTTGTTCAGATTCATTAAGAATAACTAAACGGGCATCCACATTGGTGGTAGTTTATTGCTTTTTTGGACCATGTGGAATATTTATGAAAAAGGAGCACTCTCTTTTCTACGGAATTGAGAAGAGTATTCTCAGGTATAGTTTTATCACTTTTTCGGTCTTGAGGGACTAAACTTACAAAAAAGGAACACCTGGTATGAGATTAGTTTTCTCTTTTTCGTGCTCTGGAACCAAACATGAAAAATATTCCGAGCGTACTTTATGTCTTTGTCATGCTCGCAAAACATAAAGAACAAAGCATTGATTTTACTGTAGTATGCCCCATTTCTCATAATCAAATGGATCTTTACGAGTGATCTTTCCTTCGTTCACACTCATTAAACTCAGGCTACATGCTGCTTCTGAAGGTGCATCAGTTTGTTATTAGTTTACCCCTTTTTCATACCTTTCCGACTAAGTACGAAAAAGGTATACATTATTCCTTTAGGAATGAAGAGAGTTCTTCTATGGATTTCTTTACACTTTTTCGGCCTCATGAGACTAAATTGTACAAAAAAACACCCCCCTAGAGTCTACTTCGGAGTTTTCAGACTCTCAAAACATGAAAACACCAACGAGCATGTACTAGTTCGGGCTTGTAAAATCCATGAATCAGTGACATCATCAAGCATTATTCTCTCCCCTCTTCAAGCTTGTAAAAAATGAAGAGAGACCTGAATTGAATTTCCTGGACTTGTTAAAATTTAACAGAAAAGATAAGGAAGAATTACTCTCTTTGGGTTATAAACAGTGGTAGCATGTCCTCCTTGAACAAAACACTCTCTGAACTTTCTGATACTCATGTCTCAGTTTACACTTTCAGCTCAGCTATTACTTCGAGTTTTTACTCCTCCACTTGTCCTTTATACACGGGGAATCTGATCATGTATCCTACATGACAGATAAGTCTAGTTTTCCTATTTGTAAGTCAAAAGTTTCCTTGGGTCATCTCTTTGTCATGCTCACTATTCAAGGATTTGTACCTTCATCTAATTATTATCCTGATTCCCATCATTGTCCTATCCGAGTATTACTTGTGTGTACCTTCCTGTATCTAGTTTCCTAGTCACTCTTGTGATCTGTTGGAGGAATCATTGCCTTCCTCATCACTATATGATTTCTCATCAACACTTCCTAAAGACGAAGACCTAGAGTTTTGACGATGGTACCTTAGGATTCACTACCATTATTGGTGAAATCCTTTGCTTCAGTTGTCAGCATCACTCATTTACTGACATTATGTTGATTTCCTTCCATGTTCGACATCCTCACATCTATTCACATGGTAGGGATTGTACTGGTTCCTTTGGATTTTGACAAAGACCTTAGGTTCACCTATATAACCTAAGTTGCATGAGATTGTGTTATGCTCAAGTACACAGCTTCCAGATGTTGAAGAATCATCATTGTGTATTGTGGCTTCAATCCACCTTTGTAATATACATTGTTTTGTTACCCATATCATATGATGTAGTCAAATATTGTAAAAGAGCTAGTTTTCCATTGTATTGAACATGGCATCCTCAGATATGATTTTGTATATGAATTTGATATGTATATGTTTCAGGTACTTCCTCTGGATCCTTGGTAACTGAGTTCTGCAAGATTAAAGACTGTAATGTATTTCGGTCATCGCTTCCCTCTGACCTCACACATTAGGGGGCATCTATTATCATGTAAAATGACACTTCTCCATCCGAGTAATGAGACCCAATGTGCCAGCACACAAAAGGACAAACTAGATTGAAGTATCCAAAACATTATAAATGGGCATGACCTATGATACATCATCACCTGACCAGCTGAAGATATTTTTGTTTGGATATTAGGGTTTCATACGCGACTATTTGCATAGCAATCTGCGTATCATACTCGAGTATGTGAATTCCAACTCATGTATACATTTTTAGGGCTTGCACCTATGGGTTTCCTTAGAGAAAGTCGTGTATCATACGCGACTTGCTAGCATCCATAGTCGCATATACCTTAATTTTGAGTTAAAAAATATAAACTCGATTAGTAGAGGATAGTTGGGCCCTTAATCATAACTATACCAACATCCTCGACCATCTCAACCTTTGTAACCTCTCTCTTTCCTCATGTATAAATATAGGGTAGGGGTTGGGGCTAATGAATCATTCTTGGTAGAGCAGAGTTATGCTGGTAGTTTTCCTTTAGAAATCTTGGAGCAACAGAACTTAGTGCCCTTGGTTTGCAGAGGAGCACTTGTCTCAAATGTTGGGATGTAATCTCACCACACTTGTTTGTCAATAAATAAATTTCTTCTTCCAATGTTGTGTACTTTCACTCTTGTATATTGTGATTTGTGAAATATGTTATTGTTTCATCATGAATATGTTATTTCATTAATATTTGATATAAGATATAAGATATTGCAAGAAAATCTTGTTCTTTGCAGGTGATTGGAGATACTCTGGAAGCTGTGGAAGCAACTTGAAGAGGAGAAGAAAAGCTAGGATTGACCGTCATAAAAAAGGTATGCCTAGTTTTCTTCCTATTCCTATTTCAATTTCTAAAATGGATGATTGTCTACAAGTTAGTTAGTAAGTTGGTAAGCCCATAGGCCTTAGGTTATAAAGGTGTGTTTTCCTGAACAACATTGGGTGTACGAGTGTTGTTTGAAGTGTGTGTGTTTGACAAAAAAGTACCACACTGCAAACAACCTCACTTTGAACACATGCATGCTATCATTATTGCATGGATTTTTAGTGTTGATATTGTCAACGTTGTGAGAGAGTATTTTGATATTTCTCTATGGTTTACTTTTTTAGATTGCAAAGAAGTAAAGCATTACATTAGTGAATTTGAATATCATGGATGATGGAAACCTGGTATGTTTTTAGGGTTGTAATCATTGTATTCATTCTTCATACTCGTCCACATCTTATCGATGTCTGAGTTGAATTCATCATGTTTACATAAATTTGTTGAAATATGTATTTCTCCAATATGCAAATAGATATGAAATATTTTGATGGTTTGTATGAAAGAGACATAAATATATATACATGGTTATGTTCACTAATGAGTCACCTATGGTCTTTTTCAAACATGATTCATTGGTTAAAACAATTCAAATTCAGATGACATTAGTGAATTTTTTTTTTTGTAGGAGTAACAACAAACATTTAGTCAAGATGCAACAATTGACCATCTAGGTCCATTGAGTGTCAATTGCTGTGGTTAAAGTACTGTGAATGGTGTCTTTAGACACCACCTTTTATTGGGATATTTCATACTTATATCTTATCTTTCCTTTTATCCTCCAATAATGGATTGATTTATATTACTATCTAGTTCGACCTCTAATGGTTCTTACAAAAGACATGTTAAAACAATTTTTGTACATTTTCATAATTCATTATTGTACATAAATATTAAGAAGAGAACTATGCAAGTGATCATGTGTTTTTCTAAAAATAGTTGTCATTTTCAATAATTGTACTTGTTAATCTTTCTATATAGAAACATAATTATCAATATGTGGCCTTTTGGCCTTGCTTACTACAAACCAACGGTGTTAGTGATGTGTGGCCTATAGTAAAAAGGATTGAACTAGTTTGTTAAAGAATATATATTTTTTATTTTTATTGATAATATATTTATATGTTTGAAAATGTTTTTTTTTGTTGGTCTTCATATCTTTCGATGTTTTGTTCTATTTTAAAAGTGATTTAAAATTAAGCATGAAAATGAGGTTTATAAAGTAAAAAATAAAAAGATAAAAGTTTCAATATTGAATCTAACAAGTTCAAAATATGATTCAGTCAGTGCAAAATCCTAATAAAAAAGTGAAAAAACTTATTAAAAAGTGCACAAATTGTTTCAAAAAGTCCAAAAGTAACCTTTCGAAAGTGCCAAAACAAGTTCAAGAAGTGCATAATCAGGTTCAAAAATTGCAAAAATGAGTTCTAAAGTGCCAATAATTGATTATGTACCTACTTGATTTTGGCACTTTTGGGGCTTTAATAACCGTAATTTTGCAATTTAGTAACCATGGTTTTGGGTTGTAGAAAGGTCATTTTCGGCCTCTCATCAAAGAATCTTGGATTGGAATAAATCCAATTTAATGAAATGGGATTTCATAGAAACATAGTGGAAACTCATTTAAGTCATTGATAATGCATGTATTTGCCAAATCCAAATCCCTTCCTTCACCATCCAATCCTCTCATTGATATATATCACTTTGTGGAAGATGGGTACATGGATGATAATGTGGAGTCATTTCTATATCATGATGACAATATGCTAGGGATATCGTAGCTTGGTGTAATGATGCTTCAAAGTTCAATTGCATTTGGGCCAACACTAATAAAGGTATTTGTTGCGACTTTTTCCTTAAGGGAAAATGACTAGCTAGTGCTAAGCATGAGAAGAAGGAAGTATTTGTTGGAATAAAATTCCATTTACACCATAGGTTAAAACACTTTTATTAAGTTCCTAGGTGTTTAGTGAGTTGTTCCATGTGTTTGTTAGGGTACCTAGTTCATTACTCAAGACCATATGAGACAAGTTTATCCATAGTAGCGCTCTCATTTTTCTTTTACTCTACTTTTCCTGAGTATAAAGTGTCCTTCCTTCTTTTATCCAACTTTTATGAGTTTATGTTGTGTTATTAAGCTTTTCAGTAGGATTAGGAAGTGACAAGTAGCAATAAGATGTTTTTGGCAAATTGTTGCTTTGTGCCTTAACCATATCCATCATTTTCTCCTACAAAGCCACCTAGTTGTTGATTTTATGTCACTCATGGTGCACCAAGACTCAAGTTGGCCATTCATGACCTTTAGCTATGAGTTGGATTGACACCTTGTCTAGATTAGGGGCATTTGGTCTAATCTAAGCCATTCATTTTGTGAGCTACTCGAATTTCCTCTAAGGAATTCGAATTTCTCTCTTGGGATAATCTATTGATTGTACACTCTTCAAATTTTCTAATTGACTTTTTATCTCATATGTGTTCTATCTCAATATTTCTTCACAATTCTTCTCAATTTCCTATTTAAATGTAAGAATTTCTTAGTGAAGTCTGATATGCAATCTTGATCAGCCTATGCAAAATCTTATAGTGTTGAGGAACATGGCAACGAAAATTTTGAAGGATCCATAATTTTCTTAAAATGTAGAAACCTTGGTGAACCTTACTAATTATCAAATTTCCAACCATAAAATGTTTGACAACTTTTTTTTTAAATATTCAAATTTCTAAGGGTTTTGTATAATTTTTGAACAATTTTTGCAATTTTTAGAGTAAAAAAGTTTAATCCTATGAAACGTGGACAAATCAAATTAGAAAAAATGGAAAATAATTGTTTTATGGGAAAAAAAACTTTGAAAATTAATTTATGGGCTAAATTTTACCCCTAAATTTTTCTTTGGAACAAAGACAATATGATCTGTGATGTACATTGTACATTGTAGTAGTCCTAATTTAACGTACTTGGTTACATCCTCTTTTGATAGCACCATGAAAAGGTTTGGGATGCAAACAATCCAAGCAAGCTATATCTTATGTACATTTTCTGGCCATACTAGCACTATAGAGAGTGTCTCTTGATATTCTTAGATCTATATTGGCGAGGTTAATGTTATTTTCCCCTCCTCCTCCATTCCGACTTTTATTAGTCGCTAGAATTGCAAGAGGCTTTGTGGGCATTGGCATGTAGCGTGTTCTCGGGCTAGGTTAAATTGGGGGAATTCTTCTTTATATTTATACCTTTAAAAGAATTAATAGATCTTTTTGGAATCATTTGTGCCTTTTCGTAATCATTATGCATAGCTTTCATGCCATTCCGTAGTTTACTAGTTTATTTGGGAGTGAATCCATGGTCGCATTATAGAAAGGAAACATTGCACTCGGAAGACATTTAAATAGAAAGGAAATATTAGAAAATCCGAGAAAAGATGAAGTGGAGAATAGTAATGTTGTTACTAATGATATTAGTGCTGATGATTAACAAGGAGGTAGCTAATAATATTTGAAAATAACCAAAACTGTCGAATGTGTCCAAAATATTACATGGAAAAATTGTGAACAGGGACATGAAGCAACGTTTGTTCTTTTTTATGCGAAGGTAAAGAACATCACATGGATTTTTAATCCAATTATAGAAAGGATATTTTAATAATAAATTATTTAAAAATATAAATAATTATATAAGTATGTTAAATCCATTAAAACAATACATTCCTAGTCCACGCAAAACTAATTACCCAGGAAAAAAATGATATAATATTAACATGAAAAACGAAATACAACAGTTCTCAATCAAAGGTCGACTAGTTTAATATTTATATAAATGGGTAATGTTAACATTACTTTGCAAAATCTTAAAATATTCATCTACGCTACAACTGTCTGTCAGGTTGCAGCTACCCGTACACGGTACCTATATTTATATTTATATTTATAATTGACTCTTCAATTCGTTGAGAATCTTTATTAGAGTAACCAATCACTTCAATATTACTTCTACCACTTCAACAGCTTCTTCTTTCACGATGTTTCTCGAAGGATCTTCATTCCCATATACCTGCATGCACGCGGCCAATATGTATCAGTGTTAGGGTTCCCAGTTTATATATGAAAGCCAATATGTAACAACATTATATTGGTTCCCATTTTATATATAAAAACCTGTAGAACAAACTAAAATATGAAGGGCAGGATATTATAATGTAATAGTTACCTGCCAAGCATCATAGTGGTGGCCTGTGGGTTGGTTCCAGGACCGTCTTTAAACGTGGAGCCATCCACAATCCTGAGACTCTCGACTCCCTTGACCTGATATCTCTTGTTAACCACATACCCAACATGACATCCTCCATGGAAGTGCCACATGGTGGCCACAGTATCACGGCAGAACTGAGCCATGGCTGCATCGTCGGCCGTGTTGTTTGGCATCGCTTTCCCAACGAACTGAAACACACTGGCGGTCGCACCATTAGAGGACTTGCTACCCGTTGAATGTGCAAATTTCTTCAGTGACCGTGTGCTGAGGATTTTAGCGATCATCCTCGCGCCTTGCACGCATCTTTGCAGGTCCAGAGAATGGGAATAATAGTTGTACCGAACAGTCGGATTGTCTCGAGGATCCTTGTTGCGTAGCCGAAGCTCTCCTCTCGACATTGGAAACGCCAGCTTCCCAAATATGTTTCCACCATACACGAAGTTCTTCTTGGGGTTTGTCAAGGATGCGCTGCCATTTCCACTAGCTGGAGCCGGCTGGACGAAGCTGCTGGACTCGATGTAAGTTTTAGAGCCTTTCAGAATACCCACTACCTGTATGCTGGAGAATTCCAGTGGTCTAGGTGATTGCAACGTTACGGTCGCACGGGGGCTGTCTTGAATCCCTTGCCCTACGAAAGGTGAATTTAGGACTAGAGGAATATTGAATTCTTTGAGATGTTGAGATGGGCCGATTCCGCTCAATAGGAGCAGCTGGGGGCTGCCTATGGATCCTGCAGAGATGATTACCTCGCTGGAACGTGTTGATTCTTTGAGAAAAGCTTGATAAAACCGACCATGGGCGTCCCTGAATTCTACTCCGCGGGCCTTCGGCTTCTTAGAGGAGCCACCCTTCTTTCCTGCAAGTTTGCATACGCAAAATACTGAATCTACATTTACAGATATTCTGGATATAAATCTACTAGTCCAATCTTGAAAAAAAATGATTGAAAAGATTCGGTAAACAATATTAGCAACGAATTTTATGCAACGGCAGTCACGTATAACAATATCAGCCTGTGTAGTTTGAATGCAGGTGTATAATGAATTACCTTGAGATGCGGGGGAATTGAAGAGAACCCTGCTGACGGTAGCATTGAGAAGGACTGCGATATTTTTGGGGTTGGCAGACTTGAGAAGATCTGCGGCTGTGTGTCTTTTGCCATTGTTGTCGAAGGTGGAGGCGCTGATCTTGGTTCCCTCCACATGATCCAAAGTATACCCATTGTATGGAACAATTCCTGCTTCCAGGAGCCCTCTTCTGAAAGCCGATGACCAGCTGGAGAGGCGATTTGGTTGGAAGGCGTTCTGCTTCTCCACCCATTCGTAGGAGTCCTTTACAAGTGTTTGATCCCATCCCATGTATCGAACATATTCGGAGCTCGCCCTGCTGTAGAAGCCGGCATTGAGAGCAGTTCCACCCCCCAGAACTCTGGCTCTCGCTAAAGTGAGTCCATCCCCTGTAATAAACGACTGTGCTGGGGATGTGTATTTGTCGGTTTCCCCCAGTAGCTTTCCAAAAGCGTTGGCGTTCTGGATTTCGGGAACTCCGTAAGGAGATCCTCCCCTTTCAATTAGCAAAACGGAATACTTGGCAGACAGCGTTGCAGCGAGGGGGCAGCCGGCCGTTCCTCCTCCAACTACAATGTAATCATATTTTCTTGCAGCAGCTCTCCGACCATCGACACTCATAAACACAAACGGATTCGAATTGGAATTGGAATTGGAGGGTGGTGTGGGTGCTGCAGCATTAGAAGACGATAACAGTATGTGATTGCTGCTCAACAACGTCATTAGCAATAGCAGATTAAGCCATGGGGATGGGGTATGAGTATTCACAAATAACATGATCTCCATCACAAAAAGAAAAGAAAGAATTAAACTCTGCCACGCCTTCTCAAGATGTGATTCCATTTGAGTCTCTCTCTGAAGGTATTTATAAGGGAGCGCTTGCAGTTAGACAGTTGGGATGTGAACGCCTCTTTAGAAAAGAAACATAACATGAGACCATGCTGTCCAACAGCGTCGAGGACCACATGGCAGCATCGACGAGGATCCCGTGAATTAATTCAATCTGTCTGCAGTCAATCGAAAGTCTGTGCCCATCAAAGCATGAGGTTAGTGGGATTACTTAATAAAAAAAAACTAGTGATGGGATTATTTAAAAAAAAAAATAGTGGTAGGATTACTTTAAAAAAAAATTGGTGTTATGTGTTAGTTATGTTTTATGTTTTGTCAAATTTGTTTAATTTGTGTTTTTAAATGATAAAAACATGTAATATTTTTACATATGAAATTGATTAATTAAAACAAGCATGAATAGCCATAAATGGATGATTTAATGAGCAAGTTGAATGGAATGAAATTGACCCAGCTGCTTCTATCAGTTGTCGAGTGGAAGAAAGTAATGGCGTGGCGTGGGCGTTGGGTTGATGAGATTATAATCTCCATTTGTTTGTGGAGGCATAAGATATATATCACACCAAAGAAAGAAAGAAAGACGAGGAGTTAGTGGGTCAGTCAATGTATGTTTATCATTAATTAATTCATCATTCTCCGAGTTCAGACACCTTTCCTCATTTTTGTCAAACTGAATGTTCTAATCCCGCCATTAGTGATTGCGGGGGATTTTCTTTAAAACTTGGAAAAATCAGTTATGGACTTCAACATTCAGAAGAAAAAAAAAGTAGTTTCGAAACAGATTTAGATGAAACATTTATATAGAAAAAAAAAGAACGAACACGGAACATACGCATTGACCGGCTGAGCTGAGTCGCTAGTGGAGCACATGAGCTTCCAAGAAAACATAATTGAGCTATGGAAAATAATTAAGTTGACCGACTAATTAAGTTTGACAAACAAAGTTTCGAGCGTATGCCATACTTCTTTAGGAGATATGAGTTCCTCAAGGTGAAAAAACAGATCCATGGAGATGTGGATGAACATGAAGCCGAAGGCTTCATTTAGCTTATTCAAATACTTTGATTTTTCAATACACTGTTGGTGTTTGGCTTCTCTGCCCATTGTGTGTCTATACAGACCCTTATTGCACAATATCATTTACATATCTTCCCTCCACTCAATGTAATTGAAGGGTGTAAGGATTATGATGTAATTGAAGGGTGTAAGGATTATGGGAGTTAGAGCATTTGAATTCTCCATTTCATAGCTATAGTGATCAACAATTCTTCAATAATTATTTGAATGTACTTGCAAAAAAAAATGCAAAACACTTCAATTCACTAACATGTCAAATCAAACACCCTCTACTTCGACATGTGCACTTTCTCTAAGTCCATCACACCTGGAGATACTTCTCTAGACAGAATCCAGAGGGAGAAATGCAATGATTCCATGAATTATGTGGAAACTCAATGGCTTATAGTGCAAGAATGGACGTTTGTGGGGTTTGTTGTTGGCCTGATGTCATGCCCCCACCCTTCTACCGGTGACAGGACGTGACTATACTGCAAACAATCCGGGCAATCTAGCCCCATGAACGTAAAATAAAATGCATTGAATTTAACATACACAGATGCATAAATAATTAACATACAACGGAAGAAAAATTGATTCAACACATTAACATGTTCATCATATTTATAAAACAAACACACCTACGAGGATTTAAACACAAGAGTACTTATCTTAGAAGAAGCTTGTCCCGCAACCGGCTACGTCGCTGCAATGTTCCACCCAACCATAGGCCAGTGTGCTCATCAATCACTCAGCAACACTACCACCTCTGAGCTGGGCATGATTCCACAAGGAGTAAGGGGAAACCAACAGGCTCACACGTAGCCAAGGATACACAAAACTCATCCAAGCCAACACAGTTCGGTTTATCAGGCTAATAGGGAGTTGGAAAGGTTGGCTTCTAAGCTAGTGAGCTCAATCCAAGAGTTATGGACACCTGCACCAGAACTAGCCTGACTTCTAAGACATCCACATACACCCAACACAAGGAAGCATCCCCTTCTCTGCTATGCAATCCCTTGGGCCATGCCTTCCCTTCCATTGCTATTCAGTGGGTGCGGAGAAGAAAGTCAGCCCTCTAGCTCTGTCTGTGAGGCTCCTACACATACTAGGTTTATCAAGCAGGCTCAGACCGCATTTCCACTCCAAAAACAGTTCAACCAAAACATCAAAGGCATACACAACAATTTCCAAATCTGGGATTGATGAAAATCGACTTGGGAGCCAAAAACGAATTTACAGATGGGTAAAGCAACCCCCTTAGTAGAATTTCGAATTCCAGATTCATTTATGGCCCTAACGTGGCCAAAACGAACTCAATTGGCACCCAAAATTCGTGGCTCTGTTCCCCCCATTGACTGTGCAACTCTGAAACACGAAATCCCCTAACCGTGGAGAGGTGGAAACAACACAAAAATGCCCAGGAGTGACCCCTAACCACTAAGCATTAACAAAAACACTTCTCGTCCCTGGGAAAAATGAAGAACATGGCAGAGAACGTGAATGGTGAATGCCAGGAGCTCCAAAATCGTGGGGAAGACCAAAGACGTAAATAGTTTCACACATAGGGAGTTCAAAATGCCTGAGAGAGCTCACGTGAAGGAAAAATGGTGGTGAAAACATCAAAACATGAAAGCATGGTAGAATGGCATACATTTTTGGGTTTCTACTTGCCCAAGGAGTCAAAACGCATTTCCCAAGAACTGATGGCTTCTCCAATTCGAATTTGGGATGTCATACCTTGCCCATCCCATGCAATAACCAACCCAACCAATTTCTGGTAGCAATAAATGATTGGGTGAATAAGACAAGAAATGTAGTTGACAATTTGATGGGTTCTCCCTTTGACAATTGGTTTTTCCCCAGTGGCCCCAAAGTTTAAATACCCCCCCCCCCCACTATCCTTAGGAAATCATGCCCCCATCTCATTATTTGTTTCATTGACATAACTGGTTGTGGGTTTTTAATTAAATTGCATATTTACATGATGTTCAAAATTATAATGTGTCGGATAAAACAAAATACCATCGGCAACGATTTTTAATCGCCGAAACATAAAATGCTAAATCGATGGTGGGGCTTTTGCCTTTAGCTCCACATCATGATTAATTACAATATATACATCATATACATTTAATGCAAATGGGGTCAAAACTGGGGTGTTAAATTCTCCTCCCCCTTCAATAGCACTATCCTCAGTGCTTTCCAAAATTGAACAAAATGCTACACTGGCATCACCTTAGTGCTTTGCAAAATTGAAAAAAATGGATGTGCCAATTGCATGGCATCCTCCAGGTCCCACGTAGCCTCTTTAGGACCATAGTGCTCCCATTGCACCTGTACTTGCCCTATGGCTCGTTTCCAGAGCATTGTGACCTTCCTGTCAAGGATGCACATTAACTCGATTTGGAACTCTCCCTTGGGTTCCACCTGAATCACATCCCAATTTATCACATGGTTAGGATCATGTACATATTTCTTAAGCAAAGAAACATAAAAACATTATGATCTCTAGTGCTAGCAGGCAATGCAAGTCTATATGCAGTTGGCCCTATTCTTTCAAGCACTTTAAACGACCCACAATATCTAGGTGACAACTTGGCACAACTCCCAAGCTTCAAGGAACTCCTCTTTTCCCTCACTCTGAGGTAAACATGATCCCCAACACTGAACACTCTGTTCAACCTGCATAGCTTTTCTGTCTGTCCTGGGCTACTTTCAGATTTTTCCTGATCTTTACAACCTCTTGCTCCATTTATTTGAGCAATTCTAGCCCAAGAACAACCATGTTCACTAGATTATCCCATGTCACTAGTGTCCTACACCTTCTGCCATATAAAGCTTCGTAAAGACTCATCCCCAAGTATGCTTGTTGTCCATTGTTATAAGCAAACTCTACCAAGTGTAAATAATCTTCCCACTTGGTTTGTTTGTCCATCACATACATGCAAACCATGTCTTCAAGTACTTGATTTACTCTCTCTATCGTCCCATCAGTATGAGGATGGTACGCAGTGCTAAAATTCAACTTGGTACCCAAATTTGCAATCAAACCCTTCCAAAAATTGGAAGTGAACTTGACATCTCTATCAGAGACTATTTCCTTAGGCAATCCATGCAATTTGAAAATATCCGTCGTGAAGATCTTTGCAATGTCACCAGTCTTATGTGTAGACTTAATCGATATAAAATGTGTTTCCTTGGTCAACTTGTCCACCACAACTATGATGGAATCATGTTGTCTCCAAGTCATTGGCAATCCTGTAATAAAATACATGAAAATAACTTCCCACTTCCATTCTGAAACTAGCAAAGGCTGCAACAAACCTGTTGGGTGTTGATGCTCAACCTTTGCCTACTCACATTTCATGCACCTTGAAATGTACTCAGCCATATCCTTTTTCATTCCTGGCCAAAAATACTGCTTTCTGGCTGTAGCAATTGTCTTCTGATATCCTTGATGACCAGAATATGGAGCTTGGTGGATCTCGTCCATAATGATTCTCCTCAAATCTGCTACATTTGGAATATAGACTCTATTCTTATAAGTAAGAAGTCCATATTCTTCCAATTTATATCCCTCATACCTCTTCTCAAGACTTTGCTGCTACAATTTGTCATTTACTTGCTTGTACAATTCATCTCCAGCAGTATGATTAACAATCTGTTGTCTCAAATCTGCCTGGAAAATACTAAGAGATGCCACATGCATTTCCTGCACCTTCATGCTGAGTGCATCAGCTACCTTACTCTCTTTTCCTTTTATGTGTTTGATTTCAAAATCAAACTCACATAAAAACTCCAGCCGTATCACTTTCCTAGCATTTAACGTTGGCTGATCAAACAAGTACTTCAGACCACAATGGTCTGTCCTTAGCTCAAATCTTCTTCCCATCAAGTAATGCCTCCACATCTTGAGAGCATGTACTATGGATACAAGTTCTAGGTCATGGGTAGCATGGTTATTCTCATTCTCCTTCAGCTTTCTTGACTCATAACATATCATGTGGTTGTCTTGCATAAGGAATCCTCTAAGCCCTTGTCCGCATGCATTAGTACACAGCACAAAATCCTTTTCTGGGTTTGCAATATTCAAGAATGATGCACTTGTGAGAAGATTCTTCAACTGCTGGAAGCTTTCTTCACACCTCAGTGTCCATTCAAACTTTATTCCCTTCTTCTACAAAGAAGTGATTCGATGTGCAACCTTGGAGAATCCCTCAATGAATCTCCTGTAGTATCCTGCAAGTCCCATAAAAGATCTTACATTTGTTACATTTCTTGGAGTAGGCCAATTCATAATGGCTTCAATCTTCTCTGGGTCTACAAATATGCCCTCACATGAGATAATGTGACCCAGTAATGAATCCTATCTCTATAGAAGTCACACTTATTCAACTTTGCACACAGTTGATGCTCCCTGAGCAATTGTAGTGTCAATCTCAGATGCTCTTCATGCTCTTACTCATTCTTAGAATAAATAAGAATGTAATCAAGGAAAACAAGAACAAACTTGTCCAAATACCTACTGAAGACACTATTCATAAGGCACATAAATGTAGCTGGTGCATTTGTGAGACCAAATGGTACCACTACAAACTCATAATGTCCATACCTTGTTCTGAAGGATGTCTTATGAATGTCTTCATCCTTGATTCTCACATGATGGTAACCAGACCTCAAGTCAATCTTGGAAAATACCTTTGCTCCTCTCATTTGATCAAAGAGGTCATTAATCCTAGGAAAATGGTATTTTTTCTTCACGGTGACTTTGTTCAATTATCTATAATCAATACACAACCTGAGTATACCATCTTTCTTTTTCACAAACAGAATTGGTGCTCCCCAAGGAGACATGTCTCGGCTTGATATACTTCTTCTCCAACAACTCTTGCAGTTAAATCTTCAACTCTAGCATTTTTGGTGTACTCATTCTATAGGGTGTCTTGGACACTGGTGTTGCTCCTGACACAAGTTCAATTGTGAAATCAATGTCCCTCTTTGGAGGAAGCCCTGGAATATCATCAAGAAACACATCCCTAAATTCCTGCAACACATGATAGTCCTCCAACCTAGGAGTTTCATTCTCTATTGCCTCTAAAATATGAGCTACATACAACTGGCAAACTTTTCTACAACACTTCTTCAGCTGCATTACTAAAATCTGCCTAACCAAAATCACCTTTGGAATGCCTTTCACAATCCTTGAGTTTCCTTCTTCATCTAAGCACTCAAAGGTCTTATTATAACAATCAAGTTTTACCCTGTGAACTTCTAACCAGTCAATTCCAATGAGAACATCATAGGAACCAAGTGGTAGAATATTCAGATCAATACAAGTGACCAATCCATTCATGACCAATGGACATTTCTCTACCACTTCACTAACCTTTCTCTTAGTTCCAGTGGCTAGCTGAACTAACCAAGATTTTCTATGCTTTACTTTCTTAAAAGTACAAATCTCCACTACTCTAGGAGTAATGTAACTGTGAGTAGAACCAGGGTCAATCAAAATAGAAATAGATTTTTCAACAAGCTTACCTGCAACTTCAACCATAGTTGACTGGTGATCTTCCTAGCGGTCCTCCAATGTTGCATAGATCCTAGGGACGACCCTTGCTACTTGGTCCACTGTTTTTGCCTCTTGAATGTTGTAAGCTGGCCTTGCATTCTGATTCTCAAGTGGACAATTCCTGCACATGTGGGGTCCTCCACATTTCCAACATTGGAGTGGTTCTATGTTCTGTTGTGTTTCTCCGGGGTTCTCTCCCACCACTATGACTGGATGCTTCTCAACTTGGGATGGTTGCTTCTGCTGATTCCTGAAGTTAGAAGGTTTAAAACCTTTCTTCCTTTGGCCAGAATTCTCTTCCTTCTTTCCCTTCCATGTCTTATGGTAATCAGGTTTACCCTTTCTTTTCTCATAGCAATATTTAGCCTTCCTTATTACTTCTTCCAGATTTCTAGGTTCATAAAACTCAATTATGTCCTTGTAAGACTAAGACAATCCGCTCAAAAAATGTTGGATCTTCACTTTTTCATATTTGATGTACCTGACATACCTCAAAAGTTCCAAGAACTTATTTGCATATTCTTCCATGGTCTACTGTCCTGACCTCATCTCATAGAACTCCTTGATCTTATCATTATAGTACCTATCGGAGAGGTTCTTCTTCTTGAAATACTTCTGGAACTGCTTCCAAATGATATTCCCTTCATTGATCTTTTTTAATTTCCTGAAGTGCTCCCACCATATGGATACTCTTCCCATTAAATTGAATATGGCTACCCTAGCCTTCATATTTCCAGAGTAGTCTTGGACTTGGAAATATTTCCTCATCCCAAGAATCCAAGCTTTAGCTTCTTGTCCATTCTTTATCTCACCATTAAAGGTAGGAGGCCTTTCCTTCTTAAATTCATCACATGAATGGTTCTTGTAACACCTCTTTCTCTCATTCCCGTGACATGAAGAGCTTGAGTCCCCAGTGGATCCTTTAGATTCAGATGACTCACTGGAAGATCTCTTCCTTCTTCTGGTACTGCTCTTACTACTTTCTAATCTTAGTGTCCGGTCCCCAGAGTTCATCCACCTCTGGATGCCTGTCAAACTTTGCAGCATGGCTGCATTCAACTAATTCTGCTCCTCCTGAGCCTTAACCAGTCTTTCATTATCTGCCCTGTAACTTTGCATCTCCACCCTTAGGATTCTCATGGTGGCTGCAAAATCTGGGGGAGTCTCTTGAAATCTCCTCCCATTAGACTCTGACTCAGCATTTCCAACTCGGACATTCCCCCCCATAGCATCTTCCTCATGCTCATAGGGATCTTGTGCATCATTCATGATGAAGGTTCTCATGGCTGAACCAAAACCCAACTTTACTGATCTGCACTATGTGGAATGTTTCCCTTTTGAAGGTGACTATAATTCTGCAAAATGTGTTAATAACACAATTTTTAGCTACATACATTCACATGAATCATACATTACTTACCTGCATTGGAAACATCATATATTGACAACTTTGCCAAATCATAGAATTTTCTTTTCACAAGGAACGACTGTCTTAGGGGGATGACGGGGGTCAAGGGGGCTTGCCCCCTTGTGGCTTCTCGTAATCTGTCGCATAAACAGGCTGCCATTTTTCATCTTTCTAGCCCTTCAGATCTCTTTGAATAACACTGTTGAATTTCTCTGTTAAAATTTTCAAAATTTTCACCCGCTGCATCAGAAATTTTTTTGACTTTCACCCGCTGTAGCAGAAAAATGTTCAACACTTACCCACCATGATGGATCCTTCTTCTTTTTCCACCTGCCATCGTAGTGGCTTCAACTTATTTTTCCTTCTGCTGCCGTAGCAGCTTGATTTTCGGTTTCCATCTGTCACTGCGGCTCGGTCCTCTTTTTCCATCTGCTGCTGTAGCAGCTCAAACTACGATTTCCATCCGCCATAGCGGTGCGATCATCAACTTTCTGTCACCACCATCAGCTCGATTCTTTTCTTTTTCGCACCACCATTACGGCTCGATGTTTGGTTTCCAGCCGCTTCGTCGGCTCGGTCTTTGTCTTTCGGCCGTTGACTACACACTTAGAAAAATTTCTGAAATTTTTCTTCTTCTTCGGCTTCCCTCTCGCCGGTCATTCCAGCTACGCTAGCCACTATGGCGGCTCAATTCTCAACTTCTGCCCGCCACGTAGTGGCTTTATTTTAATCTTTCATCCACCACCATAGTGGCTTGCATTTGCCGCTTCTCGCCAATGTATCATCTCCCTTCCGGCGACATAGCCGCTGCCATAGCAGCTCTCTTCTGACCAACATAGCCATCGTTGCAGCTCGACCATTGAATCCCATCCACTACATCGTCAATAAAGTAAACGGCCAGCCGTTGTTGCGGCTCTCTTTCGGTGCAGGCATCTGACATATCGGATGACTTAGCCAAAGTCATCCGATTTCTCCATACTTAGAGAAAATTTTGAAATTTTCTCTACTGACCTGTGCTTCAATAGAGGTTACCCCAAAGAAAATTTTGAAATTTTCTTTGTTGGCTTGTGCTTCAACAGAGGTTATGCAACCTCTGTTAACTGATCTTCTTGGACCATAGAGGCCCAATGCTGCAACATAAGGCTATGATATCAAATTGTGATGTCCCCACCCTTCTATCGATGAGAGGATGCGACTATAATGCAAACAATCTAGGCAATCTATCCCAATGAACATAAAATAAAATGAATTGAACTTAACATACACAGATGCATAAATAACTAACATATAACGGAAGCAAAATTCATTCAACACATTAACATGTTCATCATATCTATAAAACAAACACAGTTGCAAGGATTTAAGCACAAGAGTACTTATCTTAGAAGAATCTTGTCCCGCAACCAGCTACGTCACTGCAACATTCCACCCAACCATAGGCCAGTGTGCTCATCAATCACTCAGCAACACTGCCACCCCCGAGTTGGGCATGATTCCACAAGGAGTAAGGGGAAACCAACAGTCTCACATGTATCCAAGGATACACAAAACTCATCCAAGCCAACACAGTTGGGTTTATCAGGCTAACAGGGAGCTGGAAAGGTTGGCTGCTAAGCTAGGGAGCTCAATCCAAGAGCTATAGACACCTACACCAGAACTAGCTTGACTTCTAAGACATCCACACACACCCAACACAAGGAAGCATGCCCTTCTTTGTTATGCAGTCCCTCGGTCCATGCCTTCCCTTCCAGTGCTATTCAGGGGGTGTAGAGAAGAAATCAACTCTCTAGATCTGTCTGTGAGGCTCCTACACACGCTAGGTTTATCGAGCAGGCTCAGACCCCATTTCCAATCCAAAAACAGTTCAACCAAAATAGCAGAGGCATACGCAACAATTTCTAGATCTAGGATTGATGAAAATCGACTTGGGAGCCAAAGACAAATTTGCAGATGGGTAAGACAACCCCCTTAGCAGAAATTCGAATTCTAAAATCGTTAATGGCCTTAACCTAGCCAAAACGAACTCAATCGGCACCCAAAATTCATGGCTCTGTCCCCCCCATTGGTTGTGCAACTTTGAAACACGAAATTCCCCAATCGTGGAGAGGTGGAAACAACAAAAAAATTCCCAGTAGTGATCCCAACCACTGATCATTAACAAAAACACTTCCCAGCCTTGGGAAAAAATGAAGAACACAGCAGAGAACGTGAATGGTGAATGCCAAGAGCTCCAAAATCATGGGGAAGACCAAAGACGTGAATGGTTTCACACACAGGGAGTGTAGAATGCCTGAGAGAGCTCACATGAAGGAAAAATGGTGGTGAAAACATCAAAACATGAAAGCATAGTAGTATGGCATACGTTTTTGGGTTTTTACTTGCCCAATGAGTCAAAATGCATTTCCCAAGAATTGATGGCTTCTCCAATTCGAATTTGGGCTGTCATACCTTGCCCATCCCATCCCATCCCATGCAATAACCAACTCAACCAATTTCTCGCAGTAATAAATGATTGAGTGAATAAGACAAGTAAGGTAGTTGATAGTTTGATGGGTTCTCCCTTTGACATTTGGCTTTTCCCCATTGGCCCCAAAGGTTAAATATTCCCCCCCTTATCCTTAGGAAATCATGCCCCCATCTCATTATTTGTTGCATTGACATAGCTGGTTGTGGGTTTTTACTTAAATTGCATATTCACATGATGTTCAAAATTATAATGTGTCGGCTGGCACAAAATACCATCAGCAACGATTTTTAATCGCCGAAACATAAAACGCTAAATCGATGGTGGGGATTTTGCCTTTAGCTCCACATCATGATTAATTGCAATATATACATCATATACATTATTACAAACGGAGTCAAAAATGGGGTGTTACACTTGAGCATAGGCTTTGATACCATGTTAAATTTCATGAACCATGGATCTTTGGGCCTGAATGAAAGCAATCTAAAAAGAAGGATGTAGTAGAATTAACAATTCAATGTAAATTGATCAATCAATTCATGACAGAAATTTCATACACATCAGACAAGAATTGGTCAGAATATCATTACAATGATTATCATTACTGTTACTGGAATACAATAGACATACATTAGGAAGAATTTGAATGCCTTTGGGAGGATTCGAATTCACCTACTCAAGTCGACTCATGCACTAACTCAGTGTTAGAAAAATCAACACCATAGCTCACCAGTGTAACTTTGGCTAACCAAATCAGTCTACAATTAGTTAACCGACGAGGGTAGGTTAACAAAGGCACCCACACTCCCTTGAATCATGCAAATTAACACTAATCTAACTGACTGTGATCTAACTGATGGCGACTGAAGCATAAATTAACATAACTGATTACCTACCAAGTTCCACTGAAGGAGGCTGTTGGTGGCGCTTAGAGTGGGTTCCTAAATTATAGGGATTGGTCCCTCGTGAACCTAAACTCATGCATAAAGGTGTAGTAAATTGTAGGTGGCTCCTAGGTTTGTCCCCCATACATTTGTGAAGTGATGATGACCTCTTGTTCTAGTCAAATAGACCAAATATACTATGTGGGAAAAGGGAGGATTAATTAATGCTACCAATTGTAAAACACATTTATATAAATATATTTCAAATTTTAGATTCAAATTCCATTGAATTCAAACCTAAGCAATTTAAAACCCCAAACATTGGAATATCTAGAAAACAATTTCATAATATTTTGATATTTTGATATAAAATATCAAATTCCATGTATTTGAATACGTGAACAATTGGTGTAACTTCCAAACTATTTAGGCTTCATACTCTTATCACTAATCATACATTTATGGCTTTGCATCTCAGCATTTATGGATTCATAGTGTTATCATTGAACATATACTACTACATACCACAACATTTTTGGCTTCATACATGGGTAAATATAAATAGTCTTAAGTAACACAATTGGAGTTCATAAAGTGCAAACGATATTATCCTCAAACTTGCTTATCAATACTATGATTTAGAAATTATTACTAAAGTAAATTGTATTTTAATACTAATCGTTATTTTCCCAGATGGGGTGCTAGTTGAAGACACAAGCGACATTAATGGTGACGAGACAGAGGGGAAAGGGTGGCAAGCTATCACATGTGCCACTAACCCATGACATTAATGCTCTACCTCGTCCCGAGAATAGATGTGACTAGATCGCTCGAGTGTCTTTACTCCCTCATCATACATGACATGGGACTTTTAACGACTGATACTCATGCCTTCATATCCATTCCTTCTCCACTCCTAATGCTCGACTTCCTTGGGTGTTGTGAAAGTTTGCCTTCCATTTTACATTGGAAAAAAAAAACTATGTGGTGAGTGTGGTGAAAATTGTTGGTTGTATGGATTGTTATAGTCATCAGGGAAGGAATGATGGGATGAATACCATTCCCAATCAAGGATAAGCTGACACAAGTCAACTGGGTAGCTAGAGAGGAGAACAAACTCCCTCCTTGTCCTACACAATGACCTCATTGCAGCAAAAGAAGAATGCTAAGCATGTCTCTTCGAAATCCAGGATAACGTTCAGGCTATTTTGGATTCGTGTGGAGAGGTTCCAATTGTTTACCATCTTCCCTCACCGATGATCATGACCATAGTTGAGGATGGAACCATTCACGAGATATTTGAAGACGTTGCCGAGGGAAATGTTTTTGTTACTGTCAAGGAGTCGGATATAAGCATTAATAGGGAGGAACAAACTATGAAGGAAGAGAAGGTTGAAGGTGACAACACCTGTTGTGAAGCTGGCACTAGTAGCGCCACGCAGGACCAAGTGGAAAAAGTCAATGCTGAGGCCAAGCCCAATGTGCCCACATCGCAGTCATGCAGCAACATGAATGTCAAGTAGACTTTTTACAATTTTCTGTTAATGTCTTTTTCTAGGTCATGTGTCTAGTTAGGTTTTTCCTAGAGAGTTGGTAGTCTTTTCTTAGCCTCTCTATTTTTAGTTTTGATATTCAATGAACAATATCATAGACATGGTGGAATGACTCTGATTATGGGATGTTTTATCCTACGAAGAGGTCCACAAAACTCTGCTTTGGGTTGTTTTCCCACTATGGGAGGTCCCATGACTCTGTATTTTTATCTATTTTCCTCTGTATTTTAATATCAATTCTAAATTACAAAAAAAAATACTAATCATTGTTTTCATGTTCTTGTAGTATCTTCACAAACTATTCACTTTTCCCAAACCATTCAGGAGGAGGTGGTGTCATTAAGAGCCAAAAACAAATTTTTATGACCTTTAATTTTAACAACGAAAATGTCAAACGATATAATAGAATACTAGCAAGCCATATTTATTAATAATATGGATTATATATGTCTATCGACATATATATCAACCACTTTTAAAAGTGTAGTCATTGTTGATATAATTAATATGTGTATGTTGTATAACAATAAGTTATGTCCTCTTCATTACCAATGTATACTCTATTACAAATTGTTTAAGATGATTATTCAAATGGAAATAATAATTATAGGTTTATAACAAGCTTATGGTTAGGAAGTTAAATGAATAATAACTAATAAACATGTTGATTGATCTATTTCACAGCTCCTAGGGTAGTGATAATATTATACATCTTAATTTTTTCTAAGATTTTTTTTAATAATGTAAAATAAATAATTTTCATAAGAATTATAAAAAAATTTAAAGAAATTAAATCACTATAAAGATCTGTATTGGTATACTTATTATTAAGGTAAATATCAGGGAAGACTTTCGCTCTCGTACTACGAGTCGTTTGTATTCCAAGGGATGAACTGTAAGTATATAAGTTATCCATGTTGAACTCGCTAATGTGACCATTAGAATGCAGATTAAAACAAGTAGAAAATAAAATAATTATTTATTTTATATATGTCTTTCCCCTTGCCATGATGAATGCATGATAAATTTTGAAATTCATTTAGTAGGAGATGCAATAACGAAGGTGCACTAACCTTGCATCTTTTGCATGATAGGAATTAAATGAGGGGTGTAAAGTTCCTTCCAAGAAAAACCTATGGATGGATGAGGATTATGCTTGAACTAGAGTAACTAGCTGGTCATCTAAAACAAGATAAGTACCATTTTGGGGTTTTGAGTATAAACATGATTCTTATAAAGATAAATTTGGTTAACACTATCAAAAAGGGCCTTAGAATATTGTTAAATACATTACAATATAGTGTTGTGGACTACTAGATAGTATGTTATCATTTGGGAATTCGAGTGGAATAATTTAGATGTCAATTAAACTAATACAAGGAAAACCCTAAGAAGAAGGACCTAGACGTTAGACCATGACAAACTTTGTAAAAATATTAAAGAGGACAACCATTCTTCATTAGTAATATCACCTATCTATTGTATCCCAAGTACCCGCATGAGAACCCGCGACAATTTTAAGGTGTCATATTAAAGGGAAACTATGTGGCATTAGAAAAATGCATTTTGTCAGACTTCTTTCCACACGAATTTATGCAGTAACCGACTGTCATGTGAGTAGGGGCTCTGTGAAGCACCTCCGGGTATCATGGTGTTGAGAAAGGAAGCACTTGAGGGTGCATCCATGGAGGTGTATTACAATTTTTTGCAAGAAAATTTCGGCAAAAAGCAAAAAACGCACCCTCAATCGAGGTCTTGATACCTCGATCGAGCTAACAGTAAACACTCAATCGAGGGTTAACCGATAGCTCGATCAAGGGTTACATAAACCCTTGATCAAGCTTACGACCTCGATCGAGGTTCCAGTTTAAAAAATTTATAAAAAAGGCTACAAGCAGACACAACCTTTTTTCCTTTGCTTTTTTTCACAGAAGACCTTTGATTGAGCTAAAAGAGACCTCAACCGAGCTATTGCGTCCCCAGATTCATCCATCGAGCTATTGCGCAAGCCACACCCACCCCCACCTTCCACCATGATGTCAGAGCAAAGAGGTAACACTCAAACCTTGGTTTTGAAATTTAAATGAAATTTTACTTTTTTTTAAAGTTTTAAAATGTTAGGTTAAAATTGAAAAAAGTAATTGATATAGATGTTTTTAGGTTTTTTTTTTTGTCTAATATGTTTGCAATGTGTGCCGCCAAGCATGCTCTCAGATTTAAATAAAATTGTAATTGAACTTTTTATTTATTTAAAATTTAATTTTTTGTTTTATATATATTTTGTCAACCGATAGCGTTTATGTTGTCGGTATAATTTTTAAATGTGTGTCTGGCAAGCAAAAATGCTCCCCAATTTTTTTCAATCCTCCGAGAATACATGGCAGATTGAAAAAATTCAAATTTCTTAAATTTAAAATTTAAATTTATAGTTTGTATACATATTTCTCTCAACCGACAGCGTTTATGCTGTTGGTTTAATTTTGAAATGTGTGCCAAGCAAGCATAAATGCTGCCCAATTTTTTTCAATCCTCCAAGCACGGAGGATTGGAAAAAATCCAAACCCTAAACGCAAGATAATCATGAACCTTAAACCATTGTAGGCAATTATCTAAACAACCCATATATT